>JACXGK010001828.1:9240-62999 GCA_016801125.1 Novumbra hubbsi
TTGATGCCCCACAAGGTGAGATCTTGCATGGAGCCCCAGACCGAGGGTGATTGACCGTCATCTTGAACTTCTTCCATTTTCTAATAATTGCGCCAACAGTTGTTGCCTTCTCACCAAGCTGCTTGCCTATTGTCCTGTAGCCCATCCCAGCCTTGTGCAGGTCTACAATTGTATCCCTGATGTCCTTACACAGCTCTCTAGTCTGGGCTATTGTGGAGAGGTTGGAGTCTGTTTGATTGAGTGTGTGGACAGGTGTCTTTTTTACAGGTAACAAGTTCAAACAGGTGCAGTTAATACAAGTAATGAGTAGAGAACCATTCTTACTGGTTGGTAGGTGATAAAATAATTATGTCATGCAATAAAATGCAAATGAATTACTCAAAAATCATACAATGTGATTTTCTGGATTTTTTTTTTGATTCCGTCTCTCACAGTTGAAGTGTACCTATGATAGAAATTACAGACCTCTACATGCTTTGTAAGTAGGAAAACCTGCAAAATCGGCAGTGTATCAAATACTTGTTCTCCCCACTGTACCTGTGTCTAAAGCTAACCATAGCCTGAAAATATAACCCTATTCCTAAACCTACAGTAACTATAAGCATAAAACCAATGGTAACTATCATCCTAACATTTTTTCCTGATGGAGCAAAATTAAATGAGCCTTGCAGGAATTGTTGTCCATACCAGGACAGTAAAACCTGTGTATAGTCATACACACAAACATACACCTTAAAGCACCTGTAATCAAGAAACTAACACTAACCCTTTCTATTATCCCAAATCCCTAACCTTAACTTCTAACCGTATGCCACAACCCCTGCGCATTCAGTAGCAAATATACTATTCTTGTAAGGACCGTTAGTCCACACAGCACACACACACACACACACACACACCTTTCCCTTTGACACAGCAACAACATCAAAACATACTTTAGACCTACTTAAACGGCCGCGTGAAAACCCTCCTAAGATAGTTCCATCACAAAACCATATGTCATCCTGCTGTCAGTTCTCAGAAAGGAAACCGTGTGAATGGGCAATGAAGCCATTGATGGCACTGCTAACATGGACATTGTTTCTTTCTAACAAAGCAACTTTCTGAACCGCACAGGCTGTGATTGTCTGGTACTTTCCGGAAGCAAGCAGCCAAGGGACTGGTAGGCGAGAGCATGAACACACAATGACACACAATGAACCAAATACTTTCTCACACACACACACACACATTTGCAGTCTATTCTATGGGGCAAACATCCATCCTTGTGTCACAAAGACATCAGCCAGTATCACCACACATCACAACCCCAGCTCCATCAGACACCAATAATATGGGAGACACTTTACTACACAGTGTATCTAGGACCTCAGGAAGACTGCAGGTCAAAGGTCGTGGTGTGTCTGTGTTAATGTTGTAGTTCTTAGTAAGGCCGTCAACAGTGTTTGACTCTGTAGGGTGGTGTTGTAGTCTTAAGTCAGTGCCTTGGTCAACTGCTCTTCAGAATGTCCTACAGTACATAACTGAACATATACACACACACACAAACAGACCCATGTTCAGTTGACTAGATCACCTTAGACAGAAGCCAAAACATCCAACACAGACAAGGGACATATCAAATCTCGAAAACCTCACTAGGTAATGAAGGCTGTGATGCTAGTTACCAAGCGTCAACAGTCCATTGAGTAGAAGACGGGCAGACGTGTATTATGTTGTTATTATTGATTGAACTGGAGGATATAAATAAGTGAAGAGCTGGCACTCTAGGTGTGATTTTGAACCTACATACACACAATAATGATTGCCGCCCCCTTACAGACATTCAGTGGTGGGTGGTTTGTCGGCCATATTGAATACTCCAATTTTAACATTCAGGATTGTTCATTCAAATTGGTAAACAGTAACTAGTATCTACAGTACTAAAGCTAACACTGTTAAAGATGGAACATTTGCAAATAGTATTTTGTTAGTTTTTTATCCCTTGTAAAAAGTGCTTGATTTGCTTTATGTTGTCTTTTTTGTGCACAATCTAGTTATAGAATTCCAATCATATGTCAATATGACAATGACAATTTCCAGGCAATTTGTTTTGATGACAAAACCGTAGATGATGTGCCAATTGTTATGGTTTTACTGCAGCGTGTGTTAAATCACCTATAATGTATACAGTTTCAGTAAGGTAGTCAAACTAGCCTAAACAAGTCGATGCATTTCAGATCTTACGTAGTTCTTGGTAAGAGCATTACACTTCCAATGGGTTATTGGTTCAGTTTTTAAGCGGGGCCAGTACGAACGTTTATCTAGCTGCTGGAAATCGGCACTCTAAATTGCTCTCTGCATAAGACAATCCGCAAAATCCTGCATTCAATTTGTTTCCTCATTCAATCCAAGGGCTCCAATTTAGCAGTAGATCTGTTTGCTGTAATCCAGCGCATCCTATCACTCCAGGGCAGAAGTCAAGTGGTAAATATAGAAAGTAGAATCAAGGTCAAATCTATTACTGAGACAATGTTATGGCCAACGGGAACCAACTTTGAAGGAATTCCGCTCTGAGGGGAACTTGGCGTTCAGGAAATTATGTTTTTCTTCTTTGATTGTTTCTATATTTGGTTAATTCCTAGGAGTCTAACAACAGAACCAAAGCAACCATCTGGGGAATGCTGGGTTTCAGGTGAACACAATGATTTTTCAGATTGTACATCTCAGAGTGGCATCAAAGAAACAATAGGCTGTTCTGAAGCATGCCAAAGGTGAACTGGGGGTGTAGTGTTGTGTGATCCAGATGGGGACCCAAAGTAAAACCTTTTAGGCAGAACATTAACAGAGGCTATGGTGAAGGTTAGGATTGGATATAAGACTAAGTAATAGGAACATGGATTTCTTCATGGATATGAAAAAAGATTTGTGAGTCTGTGTGTAAATACAAGCGTGCGTTTGTGAATACACATTTATGACAAATATGTGGATTTTATATAGTGCTTTTCATTACTGTGGCCCTGGGAGGCCAGAAATTATGGTGTTCCAAAGCTGTTGAGATGCTAAGCCAGTTTACAATAAATGCAAAACTGCATGCCGTCAAAGTTATTGTGTGAGTACATAAGATAGTCAGTAATGTTTTTGGTGCGCGTACTTCTGAGGTAAAACTGTGTAACAACCATTCCTGTTGTGTCAACCGTGTAGCGCCACTTTGCTAATGAACAATCTGCTCGCTGAGGTGTGACCGCAGGCATTGTGACGGAGCTTCACACTGGACTAATAACACAGAGAGAGGAAAAGAGAGAGAAACAGAGGGGAAGAGAGAGAGGAACGGGAGGGGAAGAGGGAGAGAAACATAAGGGGAAGAGGAAAAACAGGAGGGGGAGAGAGAGAGATAAGGGAGGGGAAGAGGTAGAGAAGCAGGAGGGGAAGAGAAAAACAGGAGGGGGAGAGAGAGAGATAAGGGAGGGGAAGAGGGAGAGAAACGGGAGGGGGAGAGAGAGAGAGAGATAAGGGAGGGGAAGAGAAAAAGAGGCTGGCAGAAGGGACGGGGAGAAGCTGGAGAGGCACGGAACGGAGTAAAGCACCAGATCGTGAGAGAGTGAGTGAGAAGGGGAGAGAACAAGCAAGTGACTGGAACTCTATTTCAGCACACTCACACAGCTCAGCACTGGTCTTAGTGGATTCCCAGTCTTCCCCCCTGCGCGTGTGGCTGGGTGAGTGGCTCTTATTCATTCTTAACACACAATGGTATGTGTGAACGCGTGCGTGTAAGCTCTCTAAGGTATAGGAGGAAAAACGGGGCTGGTCGGAGAGAGGGACTTGCACACACACACACGCTCACTGAGAGAACACACTCTTCAGCTACATTACTATATGCACATGGCACGGTATGGGTTTCTAATTGTTTACACGATACACACAGTATATAACTATATATAATTGGTCATTTCATGGCCTAATGTGAAATCTATGTAAAAACATTCTACATAGATACATACTGCAGCCTTTACAACTGTGTCTGTGTGAGTGTGTTTCTGTGTCTGCTTGCGTTTATAGAACATATTCGTGGGCAGCACGTATGTTTGAACGGATGCAGATGTGACCGCGGGTTGCTGCTGCAACCATGTTCGCGTATGCCTGCGTGTGTATTCCTCTGCATGTGTCGGTTTGACGCGTAAACATGTCACACCGCGACATCGCGGTTAGCAGCCGCCTGGTTACGGCAGAACAGCAAACCTCAAAAGCCACTCACGTCACACGGATTAGCGAGATGCATTTTCTACTATCGTAACCATGGCAAAGCCAGTCGGAGGGTGAATTCCGTCGGTAATTTACCATTGATGTATTCAAAGGTTAGCGCAAACCTTACAGTGACATTCTTTTAATTCGGTTTCTATCAGCAGGTGGATAACAGTTCACCTACTGTCAGTAGTTTGGGTAAGGGTTAAATGGATATCACACCATGATATGAAGGTGCCCGTACATCATGACAGACCACTGAAAAGGGGATTTGCTTCATCAACAGGTTGTTTAGAGGTTATTTTACATAGATTAGGAAATATCCGTCATGATTTAAGATGAACCAAATACATTTAGAGAAGGTCTTGGCTTAGTTGGAGAAGCAAATCTCTTGCAATGCCAGGGTTGCCGGTGTGATTCCCATCTCGGGCAAGTATGAGAGGAAAACAGAACAGGATGTATTCCCTCACTGCTTTCAATTACTCTAAATTACAGCATCTGCTATATGAGTGACATCAAAAAGTACAACAAAATAAATAAAGGATGCAAAACTTTTGACAGCAAACTTCGGGACTATAGAGAGGGTTGATGACAACCAGTGGTGATTTGTTAGTAACACTTATATTAATGGTGTTGATGTGGTTGGTACAGATTTAACCTGTTGTACCCTGTTGGTTGGACCGGAAGGTAAATCAGGACACAGGAGTGATCACAGTCAATACACCACGGGACTATTGACCGCGACTGCCCAGCAATACCAAATCCATAATCTGACATAATGTATCTGACCAGCTTCAAGCTCTAGATTTACACGAGCCACGGAGGCCGTCAACGCCGTCTCAGTTCCCAGTGCTTCTGAAACCTGTATGAACTGCCCATTATTTTAAGATTGTAACCACAATTGTATTTAGAAAGAAATTAAATTACTTCATTTGTACTATGACTCATTCAAGTTGATGAATGAGTCATAGTACAAATGAAGTAAATTAATTTCTTTCTAAATTTCTTTCTAAATACAATACTCATATTTTCGTATGAGTGTTGCCCGAAGTTGGTTTCAAAAGACAGGCGGTGAAGTTGTAAATTAGATAGCTGTAGTTCTTCACTCTTACTCAACAACATCAAAGGTTCCACACTTTTGTGAGTACAATCCTGATCTCCAAACAGATCATTATCTCAGTTACATTGTAAAAGGATGGTCCTCAGGAATCCATTTCACCCTTGGATGCACTGATTAAACTGATCAGGGTAAACATTATCATTATTATTGTTTACCTTATGGTATAGTTTATTTGATCAGTGCTAGTTTATAGAATACTTGTAAAATACATCAAATCTAATGTAAATATTAGAAAGATAATATGTTGTGAAACAATACAAGATTCAATCAACTTAATTCAATTAATTAAATTATTCCATTCACAATTAAGCGTGAAGACACCGATAAGTACCAAAACATGTCCAGTTTCCCAGAAACAGATTAAGCTTAGTTCTAGGATAAACCAAAATTCTCATGGAAAGCACTTCCGAATCAGAGGTTTTTTCTTAAAAGAAGTAATTAATTAGAAAATGAAACTTTTACATGACAAACGGCAAAACACATGATTGAATAAATCCTTTCTAGCTCATGTTAAGTGGCCAGTTTTATTGAGTCTGTGTTTTATTGACATTCCTGTACAAACCCAAGGCCAGAAAAGTTAGCAAGACCGCATGAAGTAATATAAGTTGGACAGCGTGAAGTAAGAGATTCATTGCTAAGATACTTCCGGACTGCTTTGACGGACCAGTGTACACGTGCACACACGCACGCACGCCAGAAGATCAGACACCTAAGCGGACACTTAATCAGTCCATTAGAGTCAATCCATATTCATTTGGGATTTCTCTCAAGCCCAGCGAAAATCCATTTAAATCGTTAAGGGAAGAAGAGCATCTACATCTCTGATTCACGGGACACACTTCAATTTCTCCCTCCCTCAGGCCGTTCTCATGGCCATTGCCTTGGATCTCCTCATCTCACCCCTCCATCACATTCCTTCCATACGTCTCTGTCTCAGCATCTCGTTCTTTTCCGAAAAACGTCATTACAATTCTTGAATTAAAGCCATTTAATTAGTGTAAAATGTGAAAAGGCTTTTAAATCAGATATCCATCTAGGTCTTTTTGGTTGCATGGTGGCCTCACAGTGTAACACTAAAGCCGTTGTCATAGAGATTAATGGAAATGACAAAAAGCGTGATGAAAGAATATAAAATTATAATCCTTGTGGAGAGTGTTTGAAAGGATTGGATTTTATTGGAATTGTGATGGTTAACACATTTATGCAAGCATACACACACACACACACACACACGCCCCAAGGTCTGTTAATAGGACTCAAGGGAGAATTAGGAGTAGACTGATTGAGACATTGGACACAACAGTCAGAAATGCCGTAACTACATTTTGATCTCCAGCAACTTGTTTTAGGAGACCCGCAGGAGACATCATGCCTCTCTGTGCCTCTCCATTTCCAACACTCACCCATCTCCCTCCTCTCTCTCCCACACTCTCTGGTCTTTTGAACCCAGTGCACTGGGCCAGGGCTTGTCTTTGTCAGAGGCATTGGAACAAAACAGACGCATCATTTTTTTTCTCTTTCCACTTGTTCTACTGCATGTCAGGAAAGACAAAGGTCTCAGAAACAAGCTTCCATGTTTCCTGTATTCAACTGACGACAAGAGCTCTAAAACTAAGCTTATTGCGCCCAGAGAACTAAAACACAAGCAAATTCAAATAGGGTTTTCCTGGCTTTTAAGTGCTGTGCAGTTGACAGTTGTGGAACATAAACCATTGAGGGGGATAACTAAGATCAGTGAAAAACCACTAATGAGTTATTTACTCCTCTGATTAGATGTAGGGGATGTCAAAATGGAAAATGTTAGCCAAACTAAATGGTGCATAACCTTCTTTGTGAAAATACTGTTTCTGTAATGCGTCAAATCTACCAAAACACAAGCATAGTTTGCCAACGGTAGCTACTTTTAGGGGTTTCGTGTGAAACAGTGAAAACTGTTTTACTTCGAAAAAACAACCAAGAATCAAATCCAGTACAAGGGCTTTGGGGTGCTTATACGTGTGTCTGTGAGGTATGCACTTATAGTTAGGTCCATCTTTATTTGGATAGAGGCCCAATTTTTTTTTGGCAGGTATTTACCAAAACATATTCAAACTATATATTTGTATCCAAATTGGAGAAAGGGTTTAGGAATTACATCTCTTGAAAGTAGCCATCCCCCTTTTTCCAAGGGTCCAAAAATTATTGTGGACATAAAGTGAAAGAAGGAAAGAATGTAGAGAGAAAGACAGACAAACGGAGAAAGAAAGGGAGAAAGATAGAGATATATGTAGAGTGGGCTTCACCTATTTCAAATGTCCTTGATTTCCTTGAATACTGATGTTGTTTCCCCATTTTAGAGAAACACACTAACTTCCAAATGTTTAAAAAGAACTAATAGATCTGGAAGTGAAAGAAAGCAGGAGAGATGGGAAAGTGAGAGGTTAAAATACAGCTGAAGTGTACAGTTACTTCTCAATGGAAAATTCCATCGGTGCTCCAACCTCTTCACTGAGGCAACTGAGCAGTCTCTTTGAACCACCCATTTATATCCTGTAAGAAAACAGTCCCCCTTCCATTATTACAAAATGACGAATGCCGATTCTTACCCCATCACTCACAGACCTACAGATGAATAACACATAGCTGAACATAGCTGAACACAAATACATTAACTATTTATAATCTGAATCCGCTTAGGTATATGTGATAATCAAACCACCATTCTTGATTTGTAGTGGTACAACATGTGATATTATTATAGATGCCCTGGAAAAACAAGAAAGTCTGGTCAAGCCTGGTTAAGCACTAACGAGACAGCGCAGATAAAGTCCCTTTGAACAGATCGATCCATCTGAACGACACACATATCACACTCCTCAAGCCAACCTAACTGCACTGTGAGAGAGCAAAATCATGTCACTTACTGTCCTGTGTGTGGCTTCCTTTTAGGTCACCTCCCAGGAGAGTGAGACAATGCCCCAGGGGTCCTTCAGAATGGAGGACAGCATGTGATTGATGCCAAACTAACCCCAGCACTGTTGGAAGCATGTTTCGCCTTTCGCTGGATCTGTGCTTTTGGTGCTCTGTCCTGGCCATTGTTCTCCACACAACCGTGTTTGCTGATGAAGAGGTGGATCTGACTCTTATTGGACAGCCAAAGCCAACCGAACCACCCGAAAGTAAGGGAAGTTTCTTCTGGCGGACGAAATGGACTTTTGGCCCATCACAATTCTTACCTTCACTGGACCTATTTGGAAAGAAGTCAGATACTAAGGATGTAGGACCCTTGGGAGACCCCGGAATCCCAACAAAGGGTCCTTCTCCGGAATCTTCAGAGCCCCAGTCGAGGTCAGGAGTGGAGAATCTTCCCAGAAGCCCTCAAAACTCCACCATCATCTCTTCAACAGACATTCTTCCCAGCTTAACTGAGATAAGGACAGTAACCAACCCACATACAGACACTCCTAACAAGAGCACACAACCAAACCGCAAAGATATATTGTATTATACAACATCAGAGTCTGCATCCTCTTTTGCAATGTCAAAGGGGGTCCAGCTATCTTCCCCCACCAGCACAAACACACCAACACGGATGACAACCCAGCCCCACCCGTTGCCAGAAACATCTCAAATGGCTGTGCACGGCTGGCTCATCCCCTCTAAGACCCCAGATAAACTCCTCACACCCGCTGTCCAGCTCCTGACATCCCCACAGACCCCAGTGAAGACACCACCAAGGACTACCGTCAGTCCAACACCGGTAGGAGCCGCACTGACCGGACAACCATTGAGCCCTGAACCCCCAGCCACGTCTCCACACACCAGGCGCCCCACGACAGGGTTGGATCCTACCGTAAGCACCTACAATTACAGCAAAACTCAGCAAAGTCCTCCAGACCTGGAACCTACGGTGGAGCCACCAGAAACAAAGCCACCTACAACAACTCTAGGGTCACTAACGGTTTACTCAACAGCACCACGGGGTAAGTACCCAACACATCAATGCACATCCTATTGATTGACTATTACTGATGGGTAGGCTAAACGACAATCAATGTGATTAATCATTAAGGTAAATCGGGGTCTTCTGTCTTCTCAAGAAAAAGGGAAAAGAAATGGTCAATGGCCACTGGCATTGAATGATGGATGACACCTCTGCAAAGTCCGTCCTAGGTTAGAAAAAACCACAATACATCATCCTTCGCTGATATAGCCAAAGACCCAATTAAAATGCTTCTCTATTACTCTGTTTACTTCCAATAATCACCTGACAAATGTAACGTAGGAGAAACCACACTCTTCTTCTACTCTAGAGACACCTGACCGCCCCACAGAAAGACCCAATGAAGGAAATGTCCAACATGCGTTTCCATTGCATTAGAGGGGACCCTGCAAACGACGCAGTGGTTATTTCATCTCTATAAACAGAGGCAGACATGGAAAAGCTCCACTGGGGGAGGAAAGACGAGCACCGTAGTGTAGTGTCACTTTCAAACGACATCTAGGGAGTCCCCGCACCCCGGCACCGACCATCCCCCCAACACAGCTGTAACCACACCGCTTCTGTAGTCATAATGACCCCGTGGAAGCGCATCAATCATAGGAGGGTCAAAGTTCAGGTGACACAAGGACAAGGTGACCAACCGGAAAGCAGCGTGGGGGCGTTTGATGTGGCCAAACATGATGGGGCGCTAAGGTACTCGGTGTTCCGTATGTTATGGTTCTGACATCGTGTGCCGGATCTGGTGCAGGCTCAATGTTGTGTCTGGGCTGCTGTTTGGCTCCTATTATGTCTGTGTGACTCTGGAGCTGTTCGTGTGTGCCAGAAAGTAAAGCGGCTGTGCATGGTAGCAGTGTGTGTGTGTGTGTGTGGGGGGGTGGGGGTGGGGGGTGCTCTCTGTCTCCACTGGCCTCCATCAGTATTCCAAAAGCATGCTCGGTGAAACCTCCCCCCAGTCATATAGGACAGCCTATTCTTCTCACCACTCCATCCCCTGTTCATAAATGCAAAACATGGGCCGAACATCTAGATGCTGTTCCCTATGTAGCGTGTGTAAGCTTCAACCACCACCTCCCTCCCTAGTTATCCACCTTGGAGAAAACAACATGTCGTCTTTTCTTCAATAATCACAAGCCTTCCGAGGTAGTCGTCCTCCATTCTGTATTTCAGAGCAGATAACCTCTCTGCATTTGCCTCTGCAGAGTCATACAGTGACAAAATAAGCTACTAGATCACAGACCCCAAGCTGAGATTCAATTGTGAAAACGGCAGAGCCGGCATGGTAATATCATATATTATCCATACCTTCCAGCAGTGGCTGCAAATATCTGCCGGCAGAGCATGTCAGTGATGTAGACTTTGTACTACAATGAAATGACTGGGATGAGATTGCATTGATCCAAACAATGCTTGTTGTGTCACCTCTGTCCTTGAGGAGTGTGTGTGTGTGTGTGTGTGTGTTTGTTTGTTTGTTTGCTTGCTTGTTCGTTTGTTAGTGTGTGTTGGTGTGAAACAGACATGAACACAAAACCAAGGTCAATTATAAAAAGGGAGATAGAGAGGAGGAGGGGATGAGGAGAGAGGCTGGTGCCAAGGAGGAGTGGGGGATGAACCAGGAGGCGGTGTAAAACCCAGCCCGGCAATGCCTCCACTCAGCGTCTTCATTCCCCTCACGACCTTCGACATTAGCATATTATTTAACACGACTGGACACAACCCACACGCGTTCCCTTACTTCCTGCACCGTAGATACTGTGGCCCTGTGCCGTATCTTACACAGCGCACGCAGAACCTGCCTGTTTCTGGGTCCATGAATAGCGACGGCGGAACCACCTGTATATCTGGATCTACTCCCGCATCAACCACGCCACTCAGACCGTGCTCCTATGAGCACCAACGTGGTTGTAAGCCACACCGGGAAATGTGGTTTCAGTTAGTCCAAGCATGTCGACCGCCAACAGACCACGAGTGAGGCGATGGCAAGGACAAACGGGTTTTAACCTGTTTGTGTTTGGACTCGGCCGCTCGGCAGCTGGTGAGAGTTGAACGGAATCCCGCTGTATACCAAACACACTTAACATGCTTCCACAGCGTTGCCATGGTAGCCCTGATTAGACCTTGTGGTCCTGAGCATCTCCGCACTGTTCTGTGTGGTTGGGCTAAACAGGGACGCTGGGAGACCTTAGACTTCAGGTCAGGCAAACGTGAATGCATTCCATCACCCCAGATTGCGACCTATTCTTCTGTCCACATTGTCCTTTAGAGGACGCAATGCGACCTCATTAGTATGAGTCTAGACAACTAACCCAATAAGCCAATGTCTACCGATGCTATATGTTGATTGGGTTAGGCAAGTGTGGACAGGAGGATATTGGGGGATGCGGTATTTCAGCTGAATCCAGATTTAATGAAACCTAATATGACTTTGGCCTACCCTCATATCCCACATGCTTCTATTCCTCCTCATCACCCTAAAGGGTTATTCCAGACTTGTGTGTTGGGGTGCGCTCGTGTGTTTGTGAGAGAAAATGAGCCTCTGTGGTGGAGTTGAAATAGTGTACGCTGGCCGTGGGAACTGATCTAGGACTTAATGATGGGAAGGCAAATGGGAAGTAATTCCCACAGACACACCTCTGGCACATCTTTATCACACTGTCAGATGCTCCAGCACAACAGCACAACTTGGCCCCAATTCATGGTGGGCCAACGCACGACACCCCCTAATATTCAGTTAAAACAAAAACAAAGACAACAGACTAAAATACGAAGAAAGCAGACAAACTAACCCAGCAAGCAACGCTCATTTGAGATGTTGTTTGTGAAACAAGTTGCTCCAGTTTGCACTAATAATAACATGTTTGTAAAGGCTGTGAATATATTTCAAAAGCACATTATACTTGAGTGGAAAATGTATTTACAGACCTAGTGACGATACTTTGCAGTTGTAAATATGTAGTAGTGTGACGTTACCAAGGAAACATTATGTATTATGTATTAACTGATTAATTACCTTGGTGCTAATGACAATACTAGTGGTAAAAAACATTTAAAGCTTGTTACCATGTTTACCTGTGACCTTACATGTGTAATCCACCACTAGACCTCTAACCCCAGTGACACTACCCTCTACTTGTGAGAAGAAACAGCCCATACATAAACATCACTAGACAACATAAACCATATTAAAATGCCACCTAAGATAAGCATGTTTAGTTTTGTGCAAATTCCTAAAGCCTTACAGTGCGTGATGAAATCTATTATGATTTCATGAATCAAATAAAGAAGGTTACCCTGGGCTAGATTAGTATGGATAAATCACATGTACCCATAATCACATCACCAGAATTACACTCCAGATAATTACTGAAAAGCAGGTCATCCTCATGCACTTTTACCACCAATGAATTTCACCAAATAGATTTCATCTGTAGCCTCCTGAAACTCTTAGTCTGAATAATAGAAGAAAAGAATAAGAGAGAACGTGTGTGTGTGCCCCACTTTTGCACCCTGAGCGTTTGGGAGTAAAGCTGCTGGTGTTTTGACGGTGTAGCTGTTAAAGCACAGAACTCTGCCAATCCTGAGTGTGTGTGTCTGTTTATATGCACTTGTGTGTGTAGCTGCAGTACCAGTCCCTGAATATCCTGCCTCCTCTCGTTTGCTGCAGAGCTCGTTACTCATGTTAATTGTCACTAATGCAATAGGAACGCCATAACCGCAGTGATCTCTGATAGGGCGTAGATCACAACACACTACAGTGACCCATGATAGGGCGTAGATCACAACACACTACAATGATCTATGATAGGGCGTAGATCACAACACACCTCAGTGATCTCTGATAGGGCGTAGATCACAACACACTACAGTGACCTATGATAGGGCGTAGATCACAACACACTACAGTGATCTATGATAGGGCGTAGATCACAACACACCTCAGTGAGCTCTGATAGGGCGTAGATCACATCACACTACAGTGATCGGTGATAGGGCGTAGACCACATCACACTGCAATGATTTCTAATAGGGCGTAGATTACAACACATTTCAGTGATCTATGATAGGATGTAGATCACATCACACCGCAATGATCTCTGATAGGGCGTAGATCACATCACACCGCAGTGATCTCTGATAGGGCGTAGATCACAACACACTGCAGTGATCTCTGATAGGGCCTAGATCACAACACACTACAGTGACCTATGATAGGGCGTAGATCACAACACACTACAGTGATCTATGATAGGGCGTAGATCACAACACACCTCAGTGAGCTCTGATAGGGCGTAGATCACATCACACTACAGTGATCGGTGATAGGGCGTAGACCACATTACACTGCAATGATTTCTAATAGGGCGTAGATTACAACACATTTCAGTGATCTCTGATAGGATGTAGATCACATCACACCGCAATGATCTCTGATAGGGCGTAGATCACATCACACCGCAGTGAGCTCTGATAGGGCGTAGAACACAACACACTGCAGTGATCTCTGATAGGGCTTAGATCACAACACACTGCAGTGATCTCTGCTAGAGCGTAGAACACAACACACTGCAGTGATCTCTGATAGGGCTTAGATCACAACACACTGTAGGGATCTCTGCTAGGTAGTAGATAGCCACACACTGCAGTGATCTAGACATCTACTCTGTGAGCATGTACTGATGCAGTGTAAACAATATTGTTCTTACACTTGTTTGTCAATGTACATTATTATCACGGATTGCCATGGATAAATTGGTTTAACTGTGGTTTTATGACACTTTCTGCAAAGGACCAGTGTTTCATCATCCCAGCGCGTGTATATAGCTATGTCGTTGTATGAGCAGTAGAAGCCTCTTTTGTGTGTGTGTATGTGTGTGAG
This sequence comes from Novumbra hubbsi, assembly GCA_016801125.1. Lineage (NCBI taxonomy): Eukaryota > Metazoa > Chordata > Actinopteri > Esociformes > Umbridae > Novumbra > Novumbra hubbsi. Next base: position 23,437 of record JACXGK010001828.1, read on the forward strand.
TGAGTGTGAGAGAGAGAAGTATGTCTATGGGTACAAAGATACAAAGATGGTAAAACATACTTAGACACTACATTTCCTTTTAGTTTTCCTGTGTATGCATGGTGAACATGCATGTACAATTTCACTGATCATGAGTCAGCCCTTGACAAAGATGGATCTAGCCGTTTGGTTGGCCGTTGTCAACCAGTAATGGGTGGGCTCTGCTTTAGACCTGTCTGTCAAGGACTGGTCCGTTGTCCCTAGAGTTAAGGATGAAGGTGCCTGGTGAAAGCAGTTCCTGGTAACAAAAATGATTCTAAGCAATCTGGTCTTAGATCAGTGCTTGTGAGAGAGAAGCAGACAGAAATACTGAGATATGCAGTCCCTAGCCTGTCAAGTGTTCTGAATTGAAAATATTATTCTGTTGTTTTTCCCTTCTTCCATCTTTCAGATGGAAGATGTGGCAGAGGCATCGGTGTCAAGCCGTAACAAGCCAGGATGCGTATCAACACACACACACACAGTTTTACACACACAAAGAGGGAGACAGGGAAGAAACAGTCACTGTGATTAGACAACACAGGCCCAAATACTGCACCATGATGTCTGACTATAGCTGAGCGGATGAAAGAAGGATCCATCTGACATAACTGGGTTAAGAAATCTTCCTCCCATTCTGCCCGTCGTCTCTCGAATGCCTTCCAGGAAACGCCCGTTCTGGGTTAAAGTGTTCCACTGTCCCTCAGCAACTAGAGACAGACCGGTCACCTGAACCACAGAGGCAGAACTGTATGGCACGTCCGTTGTTTTATTGTCACAAACCAGGTGGTCTTGTTGTGTGAATTGCGTGTCTTTCTCCCCAGCGGTTCCTGATGTGGAACAGCATGTCAGCAAGGAGGAGATGACTGGCCAGTATCCAGCAGAGATGAATGTGGACGTGGAGAGGACGACAGAAGTAATTATGGTCGCAACATTTCCGCCGCTGAATAGAGGTGACTAGACGGCACCTAAACACCTCACAAACACTAAACTTGGACACTGAAGTCTCTTATCGTTGATGGATATGGTTCACAAACCAGCCCTAACGCACAGATATCACAAACCCTCTGATCTCTTCCACCCACACTGTCAGTGTGAAAAGCAAATCCGCCCTTTACCGTTCCGCTCGATAACACCCGCTCCAGCCTGTCAGAACCTCAGCATCCAGGCGGACAGTTTCCAGTTGGAACGGGAGAAATCAACTCTTGTGTGTTACCATGATATTTACCAACTACTGCCAGCCACTTGTCAAGCTAAGGGCCGCTCACTCTTGACTTGTATTTGTGGCACCCCCATTTTGAAAAGGACGTCCCAGGTAGAGAAGAAGTGTCAGCTTGTGGTGGTTTGCTAGTAATCATCCTAACTGAGTCATGTGGCAATTAAAAAGGGAATTGGAGAAGAACGAAACCTCCACAGCATATGTAACCCACATTACCTGGCCTAGAAATGGTGGCTCTAGCCGAATCGTAAAAATAGACAACTTAAACTTGCTTCTGGGATGGCGATGTGTAGTCTGTGTGTCTGTGTGTGTGTGATCCAGATCTTACAATACATGTGGGGTGCAGAGGTCCCCATAATAGCGTTCCCCACAAGGTTAGGTTATTGAGGTTATGGTAAGGTTATTCAAGTTATTCAGGTTATGGTCAGGTTATTCGGATTATGGTCAGGTTATTCAGGTTATGGTCAGGTTATCTGGTTCTCACAAGAATAAAAAAAAACATGCTTGTGTGAGTATGGTTGTTACATTTTTATCATGTGGAACAGGACATTTAAATAAATCCTACACCAATAGAATGTTCTGACTTCAGGCAAGGATCATGTCTGCAAAAACTGTTTGGGGATCTAATCCTATTTCTCATTTAACCCACTTTGTCACAAAACAAATATGCATGAAACTGCCCCTGCAGTGCTAGCCCTGGCTAAATTGCCTTTCTGAGTGAGAAGAAATTGAAAGCGAAGAAAAACCAATGAAAGCTAAATGACGGCTGGTTTCACCCAACGCAGGGTTAACAGGAGACCAATTAGAAAATGTGGTGAAGAGTGTCTATGGGATGAGTAGAGCAGTCAGGTCAGGCGTTGAGGTTAACATTGGAGTCTTGGGCCAAATAGTCTTTAATTGGTTGCTCTCATCCTATTCTGTGACCACAAAAGTGACATTAAAGCAAGATATTTCTGTTGCTACAAACAAAAAAAGATCAAGATCAAACTAAGAGTATTAAGGCACAACATGAGGGGATAGTTCTCTATAGAAATAAATCGAACAGCTTGTGGATACTACATTATGCCAGATACTACTTCAGATACTACCTTTATGCCACATACTACTTCAGATACTACATTATGCCAAATACTACCTTTATGCCACATACTACTTCAGATACTACATTATGCCAAATACTACCTTTATGCCACATACTACTTCAGATACTACCTCATTCCAGATACTACTTCAGGTAATACCTTATGCCAGACACTACTTTAATGAAGCTACTGTTAAGATGCCAGTTATTTCTTATGAATCAACCTGGCGGATAGACATGAAACAACCGGCAAATGGACAGGACAATGGATGTTAGCCCACATATGCTACTGACAGTTAGCTCTAGAGGCTTGTCACAAGGTAAATGTGACCGATGACTAGGAAGCAACACGCAATATTCACAAGTCACACGGCCACATTCCAATGGCTGGTAACCCGGCTGGCTGACTGGACTCTCCAATGACGCCGGTGATACTTGGCGACAATCCAGAAACCCCGGTCACATTTTCCACTGCGCATGCCGGGCCGGAAAAGCGAAGGCATCGCCCGGGAAAGTTAACCAGGCGGGACAAAGATCTGGCCTGCCACAACAAGGCCCCCCTTATCAGGGGCTGTCTACGCACCTTGCACTTCCTGTTTGTGTTAAACCCTGCCCACATCTCCCACACTGCAGGACCGGGTGTCTGTTATGACAAGATGAGATCATTACGGTGATGCCGCATTGCCAGGACTACACTTTTGGGGGCTTAAGTGAAATTCGGATATAACCACATATCAAAATGGCAACTAGTGGATTCTAGTATTCTTATACTTTATATAAGGTGAGCCCCAGAGTGTCTTCCAGAAAACTGCGGCATCATCAGGAATAGTTTTGATAAGGGTTGCAGTGGAAGAAAATGGTGGCTGAAACGACATGGATATCTTATTAGGGTTCCTTGGTAATGCATATGGGGAGAGAACTCATTTGTTTATGCACAACACTCCTGCCAACCAGTGTAATTCTAACCCTGTCAGAACAAAGACAATTTCATATTAATTTTACCCTCCAGGCTCATTAGTCGTGTAATTAGCAATGTCAAAGCAGTTTGCATGCTTAATCACCTCAGCGGATTTAAGAACGTGTAGCTATATAGCTTCGCAAAACTGATTCTTAATAAAGAGAAGTTGGAATAAAATTGGAAAGAGGAACTGAAATGATAAAACGACATGTCTGCTTTAAAAGAAGTGGCATCAGTACCACCAGGGTCCTGTATAGCCCAGATGGTACCACATAGAGCACCAGGGATATGAGTTGGATTCCCAGGCTCTTTAGATGTCATTTCAAGGTAGCCAAATAAGAACATGTGTGGAGAGGGTTTCATTTACAAAAATAATGCTAAAGATTACTCAAGTCTTGTCGGACTGCAGGAATGTACGCTATTGCCAGAGAATTTAATGTAAACACATTTACCATAAACTGCCACCGTTTTAGAGAACTATTTGGTATATGCAATTGGCTTCACAACCAAAAATTAGGTGTTACCACATCACTCAGAAACTCTAAATATGGCCTCTTCCAACACTCCCACCTACTTTTTCAGCATGATAATGAACTGCCCAATGCTGCAAGGATCTGTAAACAATTCATGGAATATGAAAATGTCCTAGTTCTTCAATTGCTTTCATACTCACAAGACCAACAGATGTATATCAGTATTTCTAGTCATGTGTACCACATGTATTTTGGGATAATGCACTTGTTTCATTATCAGAGTTATTTGAACTGTAAATCTCTGAAATTATTGCATTTTATATTTTTAAAGTGTAGTCAATCATGTGCCGCATTCAACAAGCAGTTTGAAAATGTCAGGGTTTAATACTGTACTTCCAACCCGTATGTGAATGTGGTCTAAAGCCACAGACATAAACCAGTTCAGTCGAGCAGCGAGGAGATTGCTTACGCGGGTTCATATTTCCCGGAGGTTGACGATTTCATCATCAAATCATGCAGAGATTAAACTCAGGAGACGGGTGCTGAGCAAGGCTGAACTGACTAAACGAATGCCAAAAGCAGACAATCTCTGCAAGACAGGAATTATGTTTATTGTCTAAGCTCCTGTTTAAAAGAATCAGTAATACCACATTTATAAAAAAAAAGACCCATACACAAACAGGTTTCACTGTCAAGGTAAGATCCAGAATGTTTTTATGCATTCAGCGTCTACAATTAACATGAACGCAACACACCACCCCTAAAGCTATTCACATTAGTGCTTAATGGAGCTAGCAGGCAGTGTGTTCTGACAGATCAAAAAAATGAGAGAAGTGGTCTTCAAGGGAGGAAATTGGATCAGTATAAAAATAACAAACCCACCTATGGGAGTTGCCAGTATTTGGCGGATGTTTTTTTAGGGACATCATAAGCAGACCATTAGAACCACTGGGGCAGAAACTGGGTGCGGTTGAAAAATAGACAGCTAGTATAGACCACATAGTCCAGAAACGGCAACCAAATTCTAGGTATCATACACAACAAGCAAACAGTGACGTGCAGTCGAGTTTTTTTTTTTAAGTAAAACATACACATATACACATATATATACACATGAAATCAAGTGGTTTGGTGGTAAGACGTAACTTAAAGTTTCATAGCAACGAACAATAAACAACCCAGACATGACATTCACGTTTTAAGGCGCACTACGAATTTGTGTGCCACCTATCGGAACTGAGTTGAACATCGGTTCTATAACTCGTTTAGATCATTACAAACTACGAGCATACTGACCGGTCTGAAGCAACGTCACCTCCAATTTTCGATGCTAGAGCAATAAACACATGCCGACGTTAACGGGGCCTTTACATTACCACAGAACACACCAATAGCTAGACGTCATCTGCTAGTACATGCGTTGCTTTCAAAGACTTGTTTATGGCTACCTAGCAAATATGAAAACATCGTGTTAGCTAGCTAGCTATTTATGACGGTAGTAAAGCGGCAAAATCTAGCTATACGCAATGCAATTGTTTCTACCCAGCAACAGACGCTTATGATTCGGTTTACTTAAACAACCTGTCATGTCATTTTTTTAAAGCTTTTGCAGAGAAAATTAGGTTTCTAATGTTACCTTACCTGTCCAGTAGAAAGGTGGCCAACTTTATCACTGTTTTTTCAATGTAGCAAACATAGATAGATAGATAGATAGATAGATAGATAGATAGATAGGTCACTATCTAATAAATGCCAAATGCCATAATTTTACCCAGCGTCTGATGCTAGCTTACAGTACGTATAGTTTCTGGAGAGTTCTGTCATTGGCCCGTAACTCCATGGAAGTACACGCATATGAACATCCCGACCTTTTTTGTTCTACCTGCAACCATGGAAGTGGGACACACTGTCTGAGACGTAACTGACAATATTCAAGTGTTATTAATCGGATATCCTAATGCGGAAATTGCTGCATAAGGCGTATTTAAAACCCTTAATCACGCAAACCAAATCCAACACAGAAAGAACCAGAGTACAGATCAGAACCCTTGACAAGACAAGGGGACAGCTGTTGGTGGAGGACATCCCTCAAACATTGAAGTAAATGAATGACGGGCCACATTGCCAGTCGAAAGGTGCAGCAAACTCTTCATGGTTACAAGATGCATTTGTTGACAGTTAACTTGAGCTAAGGTAAATAAAAAAGTACAACATTGATAACACTCTAAAATGTCCAAACTTTTTTTGTGACAAAACACAGAACTATTTTAGAAAACAGAGAGCAATTGAGAACGAAGGCTAAAGGATATTATGGACAACATGGGTGATGTTGCCAGCCGAGCTATAAAAAGTAAGAGCCTAAAACAGGGAAGGAAAGCATTTTCAGAGCCCATCTGTTATGCATTGCATTGTGTACTGACCCAAGCTTTACCCTGCATCACCCTGCATTCGTCTGACGTATAACCTTTATAAACACATACATTTAACCGTGTAAATGAGTTCTGCTGCTGTACAAACACAGATGTGGCCTACGTTGGGTCAGGACACTCCCTGTAGGGTCAGACCAGGCCACAAACAAGCAGTGTGTCCCTATTTACCATGTACTGTATGACACCATCATCACTAGCCATGTTGTGTGGAAACTGGTGAAGTAGATCACGTATTCCACACCAATAGAACATAAATAGGCTCTGTTCAGAACAGCCCAGGTCATGCCCTCTTATAACTGTGCCAAATCTTTACATCTAAACCAAGATGTAATTTCCATTAGAAAACTAGCAAAGCAGAGTGGGTGGAACTTAGCGTCTGGACAATACTAGCAGTTTCTGGGTTAGTGTGCATGTTTATCAACTCAATTCCATTGGAGCGTCCAAGGCTGTGCTGAAACAATGTTTGTTCCCCTTGTTTTCAGATGACCTTCTTGACATGGACTGGCTGTCTGACCCAACAGGCAGTGAGATCGCCTACCTCCCAGACTGCAATCAGGAACGCTCAGGAATATGCAGCGTCACCGACACTTGGGAGCCTCCGACCACTAACGCCATCCCCGCCCCCAACACCACGGACGAATCAAACAGCCCGTTCGTCGTCCCGGCCCGGTCCGTGTTCATCCCCCTGCACTCTGACTGGAACAGTGCCATGGCCTCCTGGGGGCTGGCCTGGGAGGCCCATGTTTACGGCCTGGGCTCCATCTTTGCCCTTGTGACCCTGGCCTCGGCACTGAACCTGCTGTGCCTGCCGCTGCGCTGCCCTTCAGGCTGTGGCTACTTCTCCCTGGTCAGCGTGTTCCTCCTGGCTGCGGCGTGTGCCAGGGCTTTCTCCTTGCTTTATGATGCCTACGGCCACCAGGACCGACTGCCCTCCACAGAGGCCTCCCTGTTGCTTTATGAGGCCCCGTTCCCCTGCTTGACCGCCGCTTTCGGCCTGGTCTTCCTGCTCCTCTCCATGCGCTCCAGGATGCAGCTCTCCTACTCAGCCTTCCAGAGGCCCTGTTTCCTGGTGTGCTTGGTGCTTCTGCACTTCGCCGCAGCTTTTGGTCCCATTGCACTGCTGAGGCTCTACCAACAGGGGGCGCCCGTTTGCCTCTTCCCCTCGCTCGTTTCCCGGGGCGCATTCGTGGCGCTGGCTTCGTTTCTGTCGGCAGCCTATTTTGTGTTCTTCTGTTACGTGAGGGCGGATTCAAAGCACATATACCACCTGAACAACACCTCCCCCACGCCAGCTGAGCGATTCAATCGATGTCCCTTTGCAGAGAACCGTGACTGGGACCGCGCGGCTGCAGCAGTTTGTCTTTCGGCCTTGTTTTCCCTGGCGTGTGCTGGACTACAGCTGTATGCCATGCTCCACGCTATGGGGCTGGCCGGAAGGGCGGATGTGTTTCGCCCTTGGCCTTGGTGGACCTTCCAGCTTAGCTGTAGGGTGTGTGAGGCCGGCATGTGTCTCACTCTAGCCATAGTTGTGGCCCAGCCAATCTACTGCTCCGACCACCTCCCCCAGCCTGGAAGTTGCTGGACCGAGCTGCTAGCGGTCAAGTCCCCAATTATGCCGGGAACCTACCAGTGGACTCTGAACCAGCAGGAGAAGCTGGCCATCTGCGACAACATCGGTCACGGGGAGACAGAGTGTCTGCCGCTCTACACGCTGGTGGATGAAAGGCAGGGAAGCAGCTTGAACGGCCTGGATCTTCTCTACCATAGCAACCGGGCCTTGGCCTACCGGGACCTGGATTTGGATCTGCCTGGCACCAAAACATCTGAGGGACAGCAAGGTGGAGATGCATCTGGGGGCTCATCCTTCACCAGTGACTCTACGGCGGACCTGCGGCCCCCATCACCTATTAACCTGCGTCGTAGCATTGACGAGGCACTCTTTAGTGAGGACCTCTTTCCCATGAGCCTCTTCAGCCCAGCCCTCCCTTTCCGCTGCAGTGACCTGTCAATCAATACACCATACTCGACATCCACCCACCTCAACGGTGGTCAGGGAACTCTTTCGGCCGACCCTGGCCTGTACCGGACCTCCTCCTGTGTGGAGATGGCCCCCCGGCACCCACCTCCTCTACCAAACCGCCCCCTGCCGGGCAACACCCTCTTGGCTGCTCCCCAATCTCCCTCCCTGTCCTCAAACTCAAGCTGCTCATCGCCAGAACGCTGGAGGAAAAGTTCCTCCTCGTGCTCCCTGTACAGACCATCTCTCGGAGTGTCATCTAGCCCAGAGGCACACGCCCAGCCGCACTCCCTGTGCGACAGCACTGCCTCTGGCCACCAGGGCTCACACCTACAGAGACGCTATCGCACTCTAGGTTCAGCCTCACAGGAGAGTCTTGACCTGGATTCTGAAGCAGACCGCTCCGTTCAAGAGGAGTTCATCAACGTCTGCAAACAGATTGACGCAATGAGCATCTGCAGCGAGACAATTGACCTGTAGAGTGATCCCCAGATGAGGGCTAATTGAGGACTAAAATAAGGGGTTTTGATGAGAGATTCAAGCGCAGGTTTGCCCGTAATCGTTCTTGAGGCAGATCTGCCCCAAAGGAAGAAGGGATGTGGGGCTGGATGCTACGATAGAACATTTCCTCACTGATAATCAGGGACATTAGCTCTGCCCTCATTACTGACCACATCCAAATGCATTCAGGCAGATTGTTTTCAGGAAGAGATTCATGGCGAAAAAGTAAAACCTGCATATCAAAATGCTGTTTAAAATTCTTTGCAGCAACAAGCGGTTTGATTCTGAAGACAAGCCTTCATTGTCCAGGTAAACTAGTGCCAAATATTTTAGTTAACAAAACCATGGATTTTTTGAGAACGGAAGTTTCAGAATGCTACAAGCCAGAATATTTGAGACATTTGTTTCACATTTGCTATTGTAGGCTGAATCTTGTGAGTTTCCTATGAATTAAGCAAATGGTAGTTTAATAGAAAAAAAGCACTTCTTACAAAGCTATTTACTATTTAATTTTCATAGACTAAGATTCTTATTTTAAAATGTTTTAATACAGTTCAACGCAATTCTGTTGGTGCGCCTCTACATCAAGCCTTAATTTCAGAAAAAAACGTCAAGACTCATCCAACATAAGCTTGATTTTAACAAACCGCAACATGGCAGCAAGCAGCAGTGACCTCTATTGGCACAAAAACCCCGCTTTTTCTATACAATACCATTTAGCTATGACACTACAGACAGCACAACCTATATGAACTGCTTTATTAAGCTATTTATCCGAGACAACCTGTCATTAATTATTTCCTCAAAAAAATAATAAAATGACATTTTAGTGTGCATGTTTTGTTTGAGTAAGTTTCAGATGTTCAATACTATACTTAAGGTTGTTAAATGTCAAGAAAAACCCACAAGTCAGATTACTTTTATTTTATTTATTTTACAATATTGAAACACCATTAGCAACCCCAGTTTCAGTTATGTATCTCATTGTAAACAAGGCCCGTTTCATAGTCAGATTTTCATTACTAAGGTGGGAAACTGCAAACAAGCATCGACCAGGATACAGGTACATAATTCTTCAGACATCTTCAAGTACATATGTAGTATTCATGTCAAGAGTGCCCATTAGTCATGTGAAGTTACTGTAGGGGAAACATTAGCACACTAGGGAATGCAAGTCACTCCTACAGCTTTTGGACATCCTAAAATCACATCTGGCATAAAAGACATACAGAAATGATTTATGTTTAACCTAATCCCTACATAAGCGGAATGATACATGCAAGTGCCGTATCTAAAATAAAGTGAGGAGGAAAGCAAGAGGAGGACTTCTGGTGCCATGCACATACCACAGCCTTCACCGTCATTTGGGACCTTTAGTCATGTGCGGGCTTCACCCCTCCGGGTTTCAAGGCTGGTCTCTGGTAAAACATAACAGAACAAACCCGCTAACAATCTGTTCCTCAATCAGAGACTTAAATGGACCGGGGCTGATCAAAGAAATACATTGATGGCAACTTGCAGAGTGTCACAGAACATGTCAACACACTTAGCAGTACAAACACAATAAGAAAATAGCAGAGTATAAATACAGCCATGTAAAGGTAAACAAAAAAAGCATGGATATCAAAAGGATCATACTCGTTTAAGCACCCAGAAGTATCTAAAGCTTTCTTAACTCATTACATTTCAGTTTTGCAGACATTAACTCTTTGATTGACACTTGACGCTTTTTAAAACGTTCCACGATCTATGGCCGATGTTTAGTTTTGGTCCCAACCGTGATAACAACAGTATCATATTATCCACTCAAGTTTTGGTTGTCATCAGGGAATATAATAATATAGCCATCACAGCGAGGGCACTGCCCATGAACTGACTGTTGGTGCTGGTTGGGGAGGAAATAAACCGCTCAAGGTTACAGTAAAGAAGAGTCAGTGTCATTTGAACGGCAGTTGAGGAATCAATGGAACAACACACTTTCCTTGAAGCAGTTAACATCTTTACGCTTTAAAAACAGCTAACTACATAGATAAAGGATTGCCACAATACACTTGCACATACTAGCGAGGTAAGCGCTTTTCTTCCATCCGTTGATTTGGATGTTTGAGGCTCTGCTGGTAAGAGCAGATGCGAGACAATAGAGAGGAAGTGTCAGCAGTTTCACCAAAACGAGGAGGGCAGTAAAAGCGCCACTAGAGGCCTTCTTCACTGAGACCGTCCCGACAGACTGACTCTTTCTCTGGGTTGCTGTGACAACCTGGTGTGCAGCTTGAGCAGTTCAAGGTCCCGTGTGTCCCTGGTGTTGACCCCACGACCTCCAACAAGGGGCGTGTGCGGGCATGTGGGGTGGGAGTGTCAGATGTGGCGGTTACGTTTGGTCACAGCGGAGGTGAGGACATCAGGGGCTCCCCTAGTCCGCTTCTTCCTGGCCCCTCCTTCAGTAAAGTCGTTTCTCGTAACTGTTGAGAATGGCATCAGAACAACACAATTACCCATTAGTCATCAACAATCGTCTATAATATATCTGGACCAAATAAATCCCTAATCACCTGACTATATAGAACATACATTTCCAGCTATCATGCATAAGCAACCTAATACTTAGTGGACAAAACAAAAACTCCCCTTCCCTCCCATATTATTTGATTGGTTAACAGCTTATCTGCCTTGTGCATAACTAGCTAAGGAGAGAAACGAGGAGCTACTAGAAGGAGGGGTAGAAAGGAGCCTATCAAAGCTTTACCTAGTGCATCCTCATTCAATAGAGAACATGAAGTAGACAAGTAACAACAGACTCCCTTCCTCCCACTAACAACCTAGTCATCTATGGGGAACAGTCACATCGCCATATTAGCTGTCCTTATAGGCTAGTTGCTTCATTCAGACATTATGATGTGAAGCACATACCGAAGAAGGTGAGATTAACATTTCCTTCAATGGAAAATGTCACCCAGTCTTAGTAAACTATATAGATCAGTTGTGTGAACTGAAAATGGCGATGTGGGGTCCTCCACAAACCCCTACCACTTCACTTTACACATATGGACTCCAAGTACATGTACTTACATGGAACAAAAGAATATCTATGGTGAAAGACAAAAAAAGAAACAAACTGAAGACACTTTTCAAGTCTATGAAAGAGTATAAACACTGTCAGTCCTTGAAAAGGAATGATTATCTACTACTGCTGCTGGAGTTGTTTTTCTAAATGACAGACTATTTCATTAGTGGGTGCTTCAGTCCAACTCACGAGTGAAGCCCATGGACTCCTCCTTCGACCTGAGCAGACATGGTCCTCTTCTCAAATTTCAACTCTCCAGAGTACATCATGGAGCTGTGAAATACCACACACGCACACATCACAAATAAATTACACCTGCCTGTCATGCACACACACACGCGCACACACCGCCCTTCACGCACACTCACCGTAGGACAGAGAGACTCTTGGCACCAATGTCCTGGCAACCATGTTGTATGCCAGCGATCAGGTAGGGGATGAACTTATGGATGGATCCCTTGTCTTGAACCGAGCCTGAAACACCCTGAGCCACCTTTACCTTGTCCCCCTCACTGTGGAATCAGACAGCCAGAACACACGTGTTGGAAAAGGGCAGATCAGGGCCAAGAGCAGTCAAAACAAAGGTTTAAAAAAAAAACCATTAAGCACTTGGAACTATTATAATCAGCAATGATACTTGTTTGACCACATCTTGATGTTTTTAAAAGAGATATGTTTTGTAATGCATCAGAACATAATTCACTGAAGGCAAGTAGAGTAAAAAAGAAGAACGCAAGCACTACGGGTGTGACAGTGTAATATGATAGATCAACAATTTGCCCAGAGAAGTGTTGGTGGAACTGCCTTTTCAAATATGAAATCAATTTAAAAACTTGCATAACCAAATCTACTCATCAAATTATCCAGCCCTTTAATTCAGGAGTGATCCAATTCAGGGCTGAAACAACATAGAGACACACCTGGAAGCCTAGTAAATTTAAATCATATAAAGGCAGTACCAGGACATAATTGGTTCTTTAAAAAAAAGACCATAACTAAAACGAAGGCATCTTCTGGTCGGTACCTGAAGTAGCGTTTCTGGCTGCTGGTACTTTTCTCCATGGCATCCAATGAGCCCATGCCGCGGTATTTTTTCAGCCGCACGCCATCTGAGAAGAAGTACTCCCCTGGAGCTTCAGTAGTTGCCGCTAGCAACGAGCCCATCATCACTGGGCAGGGGCAAGGTGCAGAAGAAGTCATGAATTTAAGGCAGAGGCATTTGACTTCACCCAACATGTTAAATGCATTCGCAGTTTGTATTTTTTTTATGGTCAGTTTGTGTACAAAACGTGGGAATTGACCAACCAGTGAACTAATAATAGATACCTGTTGAAGCCCCAAGGGACAGAGCCTTGACCACATGGCCCACGGTCTGAATGCCCCCGTCAGCAATGACCGGAACCCCAAAGCGCCGGGCATACTCCGCCACCTTGTACACGGAGGTTCCCTGGGGGCGCCCACAAGCCATCACTACGGAGGACGGAGATGGAAGACGGAAACATGACACAGTCTGCCGCAGTTTGGAACGGCCAGATGGATGTTTAACAATGGCAATACTGCCTGAATAGATTGGAGTTTCTTTAGGAACAGAAGTTCTGCAAAATGCTATCATTTCACAAACACCACTCTGGAAAAGTAATCGCTATGGCAACCTAGAGACGAGCCTTCAGGAATCACCATGACAACAGAGCCTCTTGGTTATGCTACTCTGATCTGAAAGCCAGCTGCAATAGACAGAGTGCATCAACCAACAGAGTACATCTACTGTACCTACATAACATTATGCACTCAATGTATAACTCATTCAATTGTAGTATAACAGTGAGGACATCAAAACTATAAAAGCTCAAATGAAATCATGTACTCAAAAAAAAAAAAAAAATACAAAAACATCTAGATGTTAGATTTGCCAAAGTAGCCTCAAAGTGCCTTGATGACAGCTTAGCACACTCATGTCATTCTCTGAACCGGCTTCTTGAGGCTGTCTTGGTTTTGATATCTTCACTAATATTTTATACTGTGAATAATAGTCAAATTGAATGGTAAGTGTCCAAACCTCTGACTGGTAATGTATATCATTCTATAATGCATGGATTTCAGTCAATTCCATTTCAAATAATTCAATTATACAAATTAAGAGTAAATAAAAAGATATATAGTATATATAATTACATATACCGTTCCTAAATGCTAACTTTTCCTATTAGCATTGAGCCTCTACCGTTGATGACCAGGGTGTGGTGGTAAAGGCCTCGGGCAGGGAGTCTCACCTTCCTGGGTAATGCAGATGGAGCCACAACCCATGCCTACTCTCAGAGCATCTACTCCTGCATCAATCAGGTTCTTGGCCTGGGCTGCAGTCACCACTGAAACAGAAACACACCCGTAGACATGAAAAGAAGCTCAGTGGAAACGTTCAAATCATCAACCTGGCTGGTCTAAAACCCTCCTGAGACATTGTCGCAGTTTCTCGGTGTTCAACACTCACCATTCCCTCCCACCACCTGCAGCTCGCTGTATTTCTGCTTGATGTAGTTTATCATGTTGACCTGATACACCGAGTTGCCTTGAGAGGAATCCTGCAGACACAGACCAAACGGTAATGTCAGCACAGCAATGATCCAATACCCTCTTTTTCAACCCTTGACCTATGAACCAGTTACACTGATTTAATCCTGACTGTTCACCACCGATCAGGGAAGGATTAACTCCAGGAATTTAATTGTCATGTAGACCATCATATATGGTTTATGCCTTAGCTGTATTGTGAAGTTAATTTAGGCAGTAAATAGTAAATAACATTCTTGATAGTTTACAAACACTGTTCTAAGCCCCAACCTTACACATCACCCACCTAAACTCATCTCTACCCCAAAAGCACTTGAACATTACACCCCAGACCCACCAGTACAACCCCATCAACCCCAGACCCACCAGTACAACCCCATCAACCCCAGACCCACCAGTACAACCCCATCAACCCCAGACCCACCAGTACAACCCCATCAACCCCAGACCCACCAGTACAACCACATCAACCCCAGACCCACCAGTACAACCACATCAACCCCAGACCCACCAGTACAACCACATCAACCCCAGACCCACCAGTACAACCACATCAACCCCAGCCTGCATCAGCAGGTCCAGTCGGTATTTGTCGTCCTCCCTGGTGCCGATGGCAGCTCCACACAGCAGCTGTTTGCGTGAGTCTTTAGAGGCCAGAGGGTAGTCTCTGTTCTTCTTCAGGTCTGTCCTGGCAATGATGGCCACCAGCTCGTCACTGTCATTCACAATAGGGAGCTTGCCTGATTGGAAGAGACAGGGGAGGATCCGAACGTGGGACAATCAACAATGGTACAATAAAAACGTGTTGCAGAGAGCCGGCAACAATGGCCTCCAAACACGAAGGGACCAGCGGCTCACCTTTCTTGCTGCGCTGCAGAATGTCGTTGGCCTCCTTGAGAGTGACACCGGCTGGGGCCACCACCAGCTCATCCCTCTTCGTCATGGCCTCCACCAGGGGCCGGCTGTGGTCCTTCTCCGAGAGGAAGTCGATGTCTCTGGAGGTGACGATGCCCACCAGCTTGCCACCCATTTTGCCCGTCTCCGTGACGGGGATGCCAGAAAAGCCGTGGCGTGTCTTAGCCTCAAACACATCCCCCACTGTGTGACGTGGGCTCAACACAAGAGGGTCTGTGATGAAGCCCTGCTCAAACCTCTGGGGAAACGGCACACTGGTTAATAATCACTTAAACAGGTTTGTTGCAGCTGACAGGTTAATGCCAATCAATGTGAAATCAATAGAATTCTGCTGACACAGATTTGCAATAATCTATGAAAACTAGAGCTAGCCCAAATGCCTCTTTGAGCAACATATTAACTACTAACCTGCACCGACATCTCTCTAAACACTGCATGCACTAGCACCCTAGAAATGGTATGCAAGTAAGTACCAGTGTAGTCTGGTAACCGCAAAGGTGAAAGGTTATGTAGAGCACTGCAGGAGAACAGCCCAATAGAGCCTTACCTTGACCTTGCGGACCTCGTTGGCCTGGAACTCAGGAGTACAGTTGTGGTGGATAATGCCGATGCCTCCCATGAGCTACAGGCACCAAAAAAAGGGAAATATTTCAGTCACTCGGGAGCAGATACACCACGCATGATACCTTCTCCAAAAGCAACATCTCTTTGGTTTTTTACATTCTGGAATTTGGTTCCAATGTGAAAAGAGAATTAGAGTCAGTACGCGACTATTAACATCAAGCGTAGTGGACGCATTAAACCAAACGTCCTTCGTCTTACCGCCATGGCGATGGCCATGGATGACTCTGTGACCGTGTCCATAGGGGATGAGATGAGTGGTGTTTTCAGGGTGATCTTCTTGGTGAGGGCAGAGGTCAGATCCTGGAGGAGAAAGGATCTTAGCTCAACATAAAAAGCTAGCTACCCAATACACTGCATCACGTGTAAACACAATCTAAATGAATAAATGTCATGTTCTGTGTGGACATTTCCACAATAAGGAAGTATGGTCAATAGCACACAGTTTAACGCCTCTGTTACCCACTAGAGGGCAGACATTCACCAACAAGCAGGATGAGTCAGATTCAAACAATCTTTTTAGAACACATCTGTGTAAAAACAGTGTCCTACTTCAATACAAGTCAATTATTCACCAAATGCCATACAAACTGAATTATTACTTAACGCCTTAAGTAATAACATACATTATAGTGCACAGCTATACAGTCCCTGAATGTTCTTAAGACATGCAAAAATACATTTGTTTGGGCTAGGTGGTTTGGAGAAGGGGAAAATGCTTATGAGACATTTGCCAAAAAAAAGCACAGAAAACAGTATAATATAAAGAACAATCATGGCATTTGTCCCCATTCAGTGTCACATCCAGATCCACATCTGCCTGATGTAGCCCAGTTAAAAGGGACCGACATTGTTGGACCATACTGACGCATGTGCCAACCCAGACCCATTCTGAAGAGTTCTTGGGTTACCAGCAGTCAGGCTGTGACCTTAGAAAATGTGCTCCAGTGGGATGATTTGACTGCCTCCCAAAAGACACCTCTTCCCTCATCTGGGAGGAATAAAATATGTCTCACCCATGAGAAAACCAGACGGGGTATTTTACAACACTAAGCGGTTTTCTTGTATCTGTGGAAAATGGAAGCTACATAGACTGTTTGTTGTGAAGACGAATGAAAGAGAAGAAAAAATATATAATTTTGGAAGCCCTTTCTTTACACTACAATGCCAAAACCTATAAAAATCTAACCAACAAAATAGAGACACCACCTCTGTACATAGTTTTATGAGCAGGAATTTCACATTGCAACACCAGAGGCCCTGCTCAGACTTCCTCTTTGAGAGGGGGGGGGGGGGTTAACAATGCATACACCACCTTATAGCATGAACCCACCTGAGACAGACCAATAAGGGGGCATCCACATTATATGACAAAAAGCAAAGAGAACTATGCACTAGTCTCGATTTACAAAATTGAAGAGATTAAAGACATCAATTAGATGAAAGAAAAGGGCAGGGGGATTTAAAACAAAGCCTGAGATTAACACACACATCATCCCATAAGAGAGAGCCAACCAGGCACAGACGTGAATACAGACAGGAAAGAGGCGCGGAGAGCCATATCGGGAAGCAGAGTGGCTGGGAAGGGCGATGACGAAGGCAGCGCAGAGAGCATGTTTTGGGGAAAAAGCTGCAATTACATAATGATGGTTTTGTTTCCAGGCTAAATGCAGATGGCTTTTTGTTTATCTATGAACTCAGCGTACTGTTTAACCACAGCTCTGGTTTTTGTAAGTGGCTCCTGCTTCTGAAATAACGCTGAATGGGCCTGGCAGTTTCCACAAGACAGATATTTAGGCGTTCACTTTACATTGCAAAAGCCCAAGACTCTACCATATGGCATGCAGACTTAGTTAATTTAGCAGACGCTCTGATCCAGATCAACAAACAGGAGCAATGAGGATTAAGTGCCTTGTCAATGTCATAACCGCCTTGGCTATCGGAACCAGCAACTGGCCCAACACTCTATTCGGCACCACTATAGGGGAATGTTGATGAACGTGGAAAAGTGCCTCAGAACAAAAACCGAGGGCATGTTGAATGGCAGTCTTGTCTGTCACTCAAAGTCCTCATTCAGATGCATGAGGTTTCTGGAATTTCTGGTTTCTGGAATTTCTGGTTACTCTGAAAATCACAAGGGAGAAGAGATGTCTACTCACCACTTCCTCTGAGGTAAAATCAATGAAGCCTGGTAGAATCAGGAAGTCGCTGAAAGACAGACAGAGCAAGAGGTCAGGGGTCAAGATTGACAATTGTTATTGCCCAGGGGTCATAATAACTTCTCGAAAGTCTGCCTTTACAGACAACATTCCAGAATTTGCCAATTGTTAAACTGCGGCCTAGATTACATGGGTTTATTCCTCATCTAATGGGTCACAATTTAACAATTTTATCCAAATAATCCAGGAGTAAATCAGTAAAACATAACAAAAAGCAATCTGAAAACATTTAGCCATTGCTAGCTCAAAATGAATAGACGTTCTGGGGTTAATTACATTTGATATGGCTGTTTAATGAAAACTAAACCATTTTCTCTTGGCCCAGAAAAAAATCATCTAAACATCAAGACGTAAACAAACAAATTACCCTTCAAGAAAACAAACTATTTTACAAACAGCAAGGCAGATTCAGTCTGGCAGATTCGAAACAGTTGGTCTTGAGAGAAACATAGTTGTAATATGGACCGGCAAAATATAATTGACCAACGAGACCATTTGAATGGGTGTGTGCACACATTTAAAAATAGGTGGTTTGGCAGGTGGGTGAGAAAACAATATCACTGGAGGGTGGAGGGGAAACAATGACTAAGAGAGGAAAACACGCATCAACCAGAGGGAGAAGAATAAAATGGCTGTGAGGAAACAAACGTTATGGTTGAAGACCATCATGAAAAAAATATATAAATAAACAGCCAAGCATTTTTACAGAGAACTGAGGTTAGAGACCACAACCAGACATGCTTACAGTGGTCCGGTTTAGCAAAAGTAAAAGTATTTTGACAATATATCGCAATGTCCATTTCCTCTTTTACAAAACTCAAACTCAGTCCAACGCCTCTTACAACTGAGCCATGTATTACAACAATGAAAAGTCATTAACTGAGACCTGGCTGCTCCTTTAAAGATCCAGAGGTCGCAGAGGTCACAATAGTGTTTCAGTGTGATGTTGGGGGAAAAGACATTTGCAGGAACCTCAAGCAGACAGTGAACAGCATAGCATGTCTAGACTATTGTATATTTTTACTACCACTACCACAGCCTTTCCTCATATCGGCCGCCCCATCTAATTTCCAGAGGAGCTCACGGGGTAGTACCTCAGGGCCGTCATGTGCCCTGCCTTATAGCACAACGCGGATCATTAGATCACACGTAGAAAGCGGGTAATGACATCTTCTTGTGTAGTCCAGTGAATACCCCACTTGTGTAGAAGTGAACCGTGACCTGGTTGGAGTTCAAGAGAGAATGGACGCAAAAAGATAAAGATGAACACGGATTTGGAAAACATCACCATCCTCTGAAAACCTTTTAGACTTGTTTGTTTATCTGCTTTTTGTTTACCTGCTGGTATACATAGTTTTTGTCTTATAGACACCCCATATTTCTCCATTGAACAGGATATGTATTTAATATGTTATCAGATGCTCCATCCGGAAGCCTCCTCTCTGACATTAATCTGTATTAGGGCAACATGTGGGGAACAGAGTTACCATAGAGAAACTCAAATAAAAGCCGCACAGCAACATGAATGGAAGCTCACTTTAACAAGCCGGAATTAGACACATTTTACAGTAATTGAAATGGTGCAAGTCAAGCCCTCTAGCCTGACGTACTGTATATTCAAGGAGCAAAGCTTTGGGCTACCGGGTGAAATTAGCAAATTAGCTGGTGACCAATGCAATTGCCAGAAACTCATCCATCACATTGGGCCAGGGCAACACTTTCAAGGCGGTTTAAAGGGATGATCATACTGGGTTATTCCAAAACATGGAAACAAAGAAATCTGAAGTTAGTAACGATTTCACCCTTACAAGTTATGAAGAGCCGATGCTGGTTTTGTTCCCGTAGTCAGACGTTGCTGACATGCCAGATCGTACGAAGCGTTTCATAGATAGCTTAGGACGCATCAGGTTACCAACATCAAAGTTTAGGCAGGCGACGTATGGCACAAACATGAACAGGGGAACGAGATGAAATAAAAGGGCATACACAGCCGTGGGCAATCGGTGTAGTCAGATGCCATTACTTACAGACGGGCAGAGCGATAGCGTCTCAAAAAAGAATTTCCCTAATTCTGTGGCACCTACGCAGTCTTTAATAGAAGCAAATATTATACCCTAAGGCAGCTCATGTTCAGCACAAATCCCCAACATCCGTCGTAACTATTCACCCGTGCAGATCAGCTTTTCTCAGCTTGTAAAAACATTATACAATTTAAAGCGATTATTGCGTGGCTTTCGCAGAATTCTACAACTACGCATCTTATTGATTTAAAAATATTTTAGACAACATTTTGCTTCACCTATATGAACTCATCATTGAGAGACAATAGGACTTTACAGTACAGTGAAGTGTTAAAATGGTTGAAAATTTTGACCGTTTTACTCACTTGTAAGTCAACCCGTCGCCTTTAGAGCATAGCTCTTCTGCCGTTTGACCGTCAGCGACAACAGACTGTTGTTGAGCAGATCTGCCGATTCAAAACGTGTTGGCCATCAATACAAAGCCACGCCTGCACCTCGTCCGTCATCGTTGGCGCTTAGTTTTGGACGGGTTTGAGAGTGTACTAACACAATACGGTTCTAATTAGCTTTGGTGTAATGCAACTGAACTTACTTGTAGGTAAGTCCGTCCCCGATGGAAAACAGCTGTTGTGCAGAGAGTCCATCTTCAGGGACGTAGCCTGTACCCCCACTGATCAGGTAATCAGCCATGCTGTCGAAGAAATGACAAGCCCACATTAACACACCCAACTACCAGTGACAACATCGAATATCGGGTAACCATAATAATTGATATCTGGTAACAGCCATGCTTGGGGGTTCCAGAAGGGATTACACAAAAATCTTAAAACCTGCATACTTGTATAAAATCATCAAAAGACAGTGACTTGAAGTGTCCAGACAAATGTATTGTATGATTTTCTTACAGTTTCAAATGTAACAAAAAAATGTTTTGCAGCTTTTGTAAACTGGTCAACCTAAGGAAAAAGTAAACGTTGTGCAAGGGGGCAACTGGAATTAACATATTTAAATAAAGCACTGTTTTTTCAAAAAATGTACAAACAAAAAAGCATATCAATCACCAATCTTACCAAAAAAGGAAAATCATTTTTGAACGTATATTATATCCCCGTTACGTTTTTAACCAGATTTTACTTCAGTGTCCCAAAAAACCTTGTCGGTTTTAATGTAACATTCAGTCAATAACAATACTTTAAATATTTGCTTTATTTCAACTACAACACAATATGTACACACAATTAAGTCTGTCTATCCATTCTAGACAGACATTTAAATAGCCATTATCTGCTTACATTTATAACGTTCAAAACATGGAATCGCCCATATTTATTTTTATCTGCGGGGAAGGGGCATGGTGGTGGCAAAATATAACTACGCTTTTCAAATGAACACTGGTACTAACTTACGTGTAAATATACATAAAAATAAACAGCAACATCGTTAGGTAAAAACACACAACCGTGTTCGATATCCACCTTTATTGGGCTGGTGACATAGAAAAGATTAGATCAATACCAGGAATAAATAGCACACCACAAGCAGTTTACAGAAGGTCGTACAGTAGGTGCCAATTCAATACATTTAAACTAATACGAATCCTGAAATCACGCAAACGCATCCAAAATAATTTGCAACCTAGCACCTACTCCATTTTTATTGATACTATTAATGATAGCTAGCTATCTAGTTGTTTAGAGGCAGCAGTGTGCAATTCCTATTTAGTATATTAATAACGTAGACGGCTAGGTACCTTAGGTTACCGCTCAGTCGTGTGTAGCCGGTGACCGGATAACATTCGCTAATGTTAACAATACATTAAAGACAAGACATGCGGTGTGAATAAAACCTAAAATATTCGTTAATTTTACTTGTGGTTCAATATAATATAGAAAACGAATCATCGTTTATAGGTAAATGAACATACATTTCATAATTAACATATAGTTTGATAACATCAATGTGTTTGTCATAAAAACAGTACCTAAACACAGCTGTATTTATTGCCACGCAGATAGAAAGCGTGAGATTGCATGAGCTATTGAAAGCAGGTTTGGCGCATGTGTCAGCTAGCAGTAGCCAGCTATACCAGCTAGCTTTGCACTCATAGTGAAGGAAATGCCATAACCAAATTCATAACATTTGTAATTGTAATGAAGAACGAAAAACAAAGAAAATAGTTCCAACCTGTTTTCTACCTCTAGAAGCGGACCACGTTGAAAGGGTTCAGAAAATCGAAGTTTCCAGTTGTAACGTTAGCTAGCAAGCTAGTTATGGCTACTACACTTCCAGAAGGAGTGAAAGCAAAGTGTGATTTCTCTATTTGTTGAAGACAAGCCAAAACAAATCTCACTACTCCCGAAGTTCCTAACTGCATGAAGTGATGTTCGTACGTTGTCTGTAGTAACCTATTAATATACCCGCGCAATGAGAAGCAGTTTCGCAGACGAGTCACAACTAATGCTAATGCCTGGTCACAACCCCTCTCACTCCACGTGTGGCCCCGGCGCGCACAGCGCGTGTCTCTCTCGGAATTCGATTTCAAAACCACTAGGGAAATATCAGAAACAGCCAAATCAACTCAACTCCACCGTTTGCATTTTCGCTCAGTCTGAATTAGTATACATTACTTTCTATAACATGACATTGTATCTATTTAGGTGGCAGAAATTACCCAGCACTCATTACACATTACGTAATGAAGCACTATCGCAGTGTTGTGACTTAAAAATATTATACCTTGTCTGAACAATAATGAGCCTGTTTTATAAAATACGGAGTCTTCTGGCCTTCAATCAATCTCAGGGGCTTTCTAGGGTGAAGTCATAGTATCATATAGGGAAGTGCCTTCCCCTTTCACTGTTCTTTGTTTCGTCTCTCTAGGACCTGGTACCAACCTTAGTTTTCCTGTGTACTTGTTCTACCACTCAGTGCATTTTTTATTCCATGAATAGATATACTGTTTTACCATATTGATTGCTATATACTGATTGGCATTACTTGCTTATCTTGATTAATACATTCTGTTTTTATACATCCATCACTTGTGAGTAAATGAAGGGTTATCGATTATTAAAATATCACTTCTATAATAAATATTTCTTATAAAGACTGTCCCAACCTATCTAAAACAATAATCTCCTGTCAGTGTGGGCATCTCAAGGATACTTGTTGCCTGGCATCACCTGTCACTGTGCTCCACATATGTGATTCACTGTCGCACACACAGAAACCCAAACAATGTATCTCAGCCTCTCTTTCCTAACATTTAAATGTGGAAGAATCAAAGACAGAAAGACTGCTTCGAAAATAATATGAGTCCTTAAGCTCAAATGACTTGGTTAAACTTTTCATACATGATATATAAATGTTGTCTACTCTACTCAGATTAATGTGAAATAACAACATGATTTTATAAAAAAAAAACACTATCAAAGACTAGAAATGTAATTTTGGAGCCCAGGATCAATAACAATTCTTACATTAACACGCTTTTCATTTTACAATAATAATCTAAAGGTAAAGTCAAAAATTCACATTGTCATGAAAAAACAAATTATTTAAATCTATGCAAAAAGGTAGGCCAACTGATAATGTCATCTCTGGCGTGCTAAAAGATGAGACCCTGGTGAGAGCTCAGGAAGCAGGTTCTGAGGACAAAACAGAGAGGCAAAGGGCACCCAGGCAGAATGTGTGTTGTTCCAAATTGGCTATAGGTTGCATTCCCATAAGGAGAGTGCAGCCGATTGGCCGGTCCGGTGACATGTAGAGCTTTGTGGGCCAGAGAGGTGTCAAACAAAGCAGGATCAATTCCTTTAAGGAGCCATGTGAAATCTTTGTACTAAATCACAAGAATTTAATTGTCCAGAATGACGCATACCTCTAGTGTTCTTGATCTGGTAGGAAGTTCGTTTCTGTGTTTTTGTATATAAATTGCATTTATTGTAATACATTGTAGACATCTTGCTTGATCTAACATGTAATTTCCCAGTGCTGAACTGAAATGCTTTCTTTTTCTGTGTAATCGACCAACCAGTTGATTTTGGAACACCCTGATGATGGCCAGATTGACTTGATTTTTACAAAATCTAATAAAAAAATTCTAAAATCAAGACTAAACAGCTTCGGCTACTTCTGCGTCCAGGATTCTAACAAACATCTTCACACCTTGGAGATGTGCGCTTATTCCCTGGCAATGCACAATATGTTGTGTGTAAATACTTACATGAAGGCAAAATGACATGTCACTCCAAAACAAACTAAACACTTTTGCATATTTTGTTAAAAACAGCGCAATTGTCCCCTTTGTTAATGTAGACAGAGGGTCCACGTGCTCTGGAGACATCATGGTCCCAATATTTTGTTTTACACATATGGAACAAACTATATAAGATCTAAACAATGCAGGCCGAAACTGAACCATTAATGACAAAAATCAAAACAGATGACGGCCAAACAATTTATCCCAATTTTTTAAATGAGACTAAGAAAATAGTTGTAGTTGGGGGTAACCCGTTCAGGCATTAAGGGTTTTGCCCCTCCGAAAATAGCCTTCAAGATTCAAGAGAGACTGTTTCTGTTGTTTTGGCATCAGAGTTTAGGCAACTGAATCATGGCTTTTAAATTGTTAAGGAATAATCTCTCATGTGATTATTCTGGTTGACAGATGGAAATGAAAACTTTTGTTTTACTTCTGGGAAACCAAAAAACGATTCCATAAACCATGTTGCCTTAACATCTTTATCTTTGGCTAACACAGAGATTTATCTCCAAGGTCATATACAGGCCAAGCTAAACACAGAGCTATGTTACATACAGACAAACGAACACTATGTGGCTCTGTACATCTTCACCATGCAGAGTACGGAATTATCCAGGAATTTGGAGGAACGTATGCTTAAGCATGCATGTCCTTAAATCTAACATAACTACACTGGTTTTGTGTTAAATATTTAATCTTGTCCCCTCCAAATTACTGAATTTTGTTGTGTGAAGCATCATCCTTTTCTATCAAATATTTTGCCACAGTTCATCAAGGATGAAACACATTCACTTTGCCCGACAACTTTTCGAATGGATGCCAGTAGTATACTAGTAGTGTTTTTCGAATGGACGGCAGTTTATTCCACCATGTAATATACTGGTAGTATTTTTTATCGTGGCTTTTCTGACTTACCTCTCAGGGCCAAAGCCAGCCTGGATGCGGGTGGCACTGTATCGCTGGGCTGCCGTCTCATGTCCATGCCCGTGAGGGCTGAGGTGAACGTGGTTCTCCCCATCCGGCGGCGAGGTGCTGGAGCTGGGACGTGGCTCTGCAGTGTCTCCTACAATCCTCCGGTAGTCCATCTGGTGGCTGTCTGTCTTTCTGTCATCCTCAAAGTGTTTATATCCGTAGCCCTCCATGTTGGGTCCAAGTGTCGAGCTGTCTTCCTCCAGTCCCGCGCAACGTCAGTGACCTCTGACCCTTCAGTAAGTGGTGATTTTAGTTTGGCCCAAAGTCCTTTAAAGACTGGGTGTCCCAGGACAGCTCCACACAATTCCCACAGAACTGAAAGAATTCAAACAATGTCAGCAAATCAACCAGAGGAGTAAAGCAAGCTGAGGACCGGAGTTTGTAAACAGAGCTATGTGTGACGGACACAGCCCAAACAGCTCTTGGGCTCAATACATCCCTATCTTGGTTTCATTGCTCATCTCCGGTGTTGACATGACCTTCAACTCTGTTGTCGAATCCCAGCTCAGATACAAGAATGCAAGACACAGGTGCTTCCCCAGAGAAATAAAAAGATGAGAAAGTGAGAGAGAAAAAGATACGCTGTTCCAACCTCCCCTGTCTCTGCGCAGGGCACACCTGCAAACGAGGCAACAGTGTCTGCGAGGCGTGTCAAGAGAGGACGTTGCTGTGGAAATGCTTCCACTGAGAGGGCATCGTCATGGAAATGATACCGGAGAGAGGCGTGTCGCTGTGGAGTTGTTGCAGTCCCAATGTTCCTCTCAGAACCAATGTCTACTGCCCAGGACGGAGGTTGTGGTGAGACAGCAGATAAAGGATCCACACTGCAAGAGAGATAGGAAGAGATGGTGCCTCCAGGGATAGAGGAGAAGAAAAAGGGGATACTTGGAGAGTGTTTTTGTCCCATTGAGTGCTCTATGAATCGCACTCTCTCTCTCTGTGTACGGCTTACCTCTGCTTTCTGTCTGCGGTACACGTCACTTTCACAAAGAGGATTGGAGAATTATAATAAAGTGGGCTGAAAATACGAGCAGAGGTGAAAGAGGGCACTTAAACACACTATCAACAGCCTATTGCTGTCGGCGCAGTGTGTGTTTCGGACCGCGGGACAACCCACAATGCTATACACCAGTTCCAAAACCTTCTTAAGAATTGGGCCATTTGAAGAGTGCCTGACTTTCCTTTGGGACAAATGGGTCCATGAGGGAACGGTACATATGTACATTCTGGGAGTGAGAGGGAAAGCCAATAGGAATTATTCATTCTAGCGTTTAACACAGTCAACCCTTTTGCTAAAACAAACTGTGTGGGTGAATGTTATAAAGGGCGATGTAAGGCCTGTACTCTTTACCCCTCTGACAGTATTTTACAAGATCAAATTATTTGACTGGAGCGCAGAACTGACTATATCAACAAATACGTTTCTGATTTCAATTCCATCATTGGCTAAACTGAATATATAATGTCTAGGCCCCTACAAGCGGAAGGAGGCCACACCTTATATTCATCTATTTATGTCCTCACAGTGGAACAGGACTATATTGGAGGTCTGTTTGGAGGTCCATTTAAAGTTTTAATATTCCTATTTAGATAATGCATTATTAATATATCCAGAGGATTCATTAATTCAAATACATTTGACAGTCCTTCCCAGTTGGCTTTTTGAAAATGGTGTAAGTTCACTGGCAATGTCATTGTAACTAACTGAGTGGGATCAGGACCAGGTGACTGCGTGGAATCAGGACCAGGTGACTGAGTGAGATCAGGACCAGGTGACTGAGTGGGATCAGGACCAGGTGACTGCGTGGAATCAGGACCAGGTGACTGGGCGAGATCAGGAACAGGTGACTGAGTGGGATCAGGACCAGGTGACTGAGTGAGATCAGGACCAGGTGACTGAGTGGGATCAGGACCAGGTGACTGTGTAGAATCAGGACCAGGTGACTGGGTGAGATCAGGACCAAGTGACTGAGTGGAATCAGGACCAGGTGACTGAGTGAGATCAGGACCAGGTGACTGAATTTGAGACAGACACAAGGACATAAAATCCACTTATACTGCAACGTCAACTCCAAGTCCTGAGCTTCCAACCCCACTTTAAACTTCTCAGTGTCTTCATTACTGCTAGGTTCACTCTCGAGGCATGACTAACATGAGGTTCTCATGTGTGATCCTTTGAACTGAATTTGAGATAAGCATCTCAAGTTAAATTTGCGTGTGCACACACACACATATACACTTTTGGTTTTCCATCGTTTTGGGGACCCGTGACCTAACCCTGACAAAGAAAGTCATGTTTCCAATGCCCTACCATTAAACCTAATACTAAAGTTTGCCCTTAACTTAACCATACCCTAACCTTAATAACATGCATGCTAAATCTGGTCCCCACAAGTACACATACACATGGCTCACACACCCACTGATCCAGGTCACCATGGTTTATTATTTGTGACCTTTCTGCTCATGTACTAAATTTGTTCCCCCTCCCCAATTGATAATGGGACTCATGTGCAGTGTCTGGACATTCATTGAGCAGAACTAAAGAAACAGAAGGCACAAGACGCAATCCAAAATCAATGAGTCTAACAAAAGAGCCCTGTGCGAGTGTGTGTGGTTGGGTGTGTGTGTGGGTGCATTTGTGTGTGTTGGTTTACCACTGAGGCAAGGATAGATTCTACCATCAAAATCCAATCACTGCTAACCCTGATCGATTCTGAATTTCCTAACTTTGAACAAAGGATAATAGATATGGGCCCAGCATATGGTTCTGGGCCCATTACTGATAGATTTTAATATTTTAAACTTATAATCATAATATTTCTCTAGTTGATACTAGATATATAACCTTGATGGAGGGAGCGGACACACCTGTATGGTCAATTAATACAGTAAGATGGTTTATGTTAGAAAACATTTGGTGCTTCTCATATAGTTTTTCTGCAACAGATCTTTGTCCTAGAATAATCTATGGAGTGGGTCCTCTTGAAGAAGTTTGTGGAACTTTATGATCATTTCAGGAAAAGACCAGGAGGTGGTGTTGCAGTGTAAGTTTTAGCTAAAATGAGACTTCGAGATAGAAACATCCTGGGAAATAAAGATATACAATTAAAAAGGCAGCCTTGGGATTTTGGCAACTGTTTGTTGCCAAAAGGCCTGGCAAAATTGGGTACCATGTCATATGTGTTGTGATTGGAACCCCATGTCATCAAAACTAATAGCTTTCAAAACTAGAATGTCATGGCTGTCTCAGGTACGATGAGGATTCTACTAAAAGAGCAATAACATTTATAAACAACATATTACACTTCCAGGCCGAAATGGGGACATTTACTTATTATTGAGTTAATTGCAAAAGTCTCAGAATACTACTAAAAGTCTTAATAAAAAAAAAAGTCACATATTTTAACATATATTTCAAATAAAAGAACAGTAAAAGCAAGGCTACTGTTGCTTGGAAGGCAGTGGAATTAACAAAGCATGTTCAAGTCAGCAGCATCACCTGGAGAAAGTGGAAATGGGCCCTTAGGAACCCAGTTATATTCTTACTGGTAATCTGTCAGATTGGAGTATAAACACAAACCTGATCCTGGTGGATTTATGGAGTAACAACACGACAAACACACACATAACTGTATACAAACCACGGAGAAGAGAAAAGATCATTCAAAATAAAATATTTATACTGTGAACATTTGCCTGGCCCTGATAGTGCCTTTCTTCGTTTTTTTTGTGTAATTTGTTTATTTAATTGTAAAGTCTTATTGAGTTCTCAAGGGACAGATGGGAAACTGTAAGCCAGATGGAATTTCCCACCATGTGATCACTGTGTCCAATGCGCTGTGTCCATGTCATCACTATGTCTATGGCAAGTCTTTGAAGAAGACTAAGAGCATATGGTCATGTTCACATGCTAGGCAGAAATGTCAGGTTTGCTAATTGGTTTAACAAGCCACATGATTATCCAGAATTTC
This sequence comes from Novumbra hubbsi, assembly GCA_016801125.1. Classification (NCBI taxonomy): domain Eukaryota; kingdom Metazoa; phylum Chordata; class Actinopteri; order Esociformes; family Umbridae; genus Novumbra; species Novumbra hubbsi. Next base: position 52,742 of record JACXGK010001828.1, read on the forward strand.
TGTTACTAGTTGTGACTAACACAATAATACATTGTATGACTAATACACTGACTGAAGTTTGGGTTCTACGATTCTACAGAATGGGGAAGTTGTATTGCGAAATCAGCATAACAATTTTACGACTAGCACATACTGGGACTCGACTACTTGCCTGTCTGCAGAGGCATGTTTGAGGATCAATAATTAGGTGAATTTTCTGTTAAAGCAAAGCAAGCTGTCTGACGCAAACATGCATCATCATCTCTTCATGGACACTTAAAGAAAAAGCAGGGAGTGTCAGGGAACTCTTCAGTGCCTGATGGGAAAGAATATACTGCAATTGCTCTCATCAAATTTGCTACAGGCTCTTATGTTGACATGCGCAACTGTCCACAAACTGACAGTAAAACAAAGGGATTAGGGCAGGGGTCTCAAACCGGTTCCACGGAGGGCCGAGTGTCTGCAGGTTTTAGTTTTTTCCTGTAAATTGGTTCCAGGTTCAGACCTAAATAACCAGATGAGGGTAGACCTAACCAATCAGTGACATAATTAATCAATCAAGTACAAGGTGAGAGTGAAAACCTGCAGACACTCGGCCGTCTGTGGAACCGGTTTGAGACCCCTGGATTAGGGTGTAGGGGAATATATGCGTAAAACAGTATGGGAGAGCGGGGTAAGTTGTCAGACAAGTAGGTTGTTACACTGTTCATACCTCCAACAATAGAGCCTCTATCACAAAAAAAAAATAGCTATCTTGTAGGACTACATGTTCTATGGTCAACGTCCTGTTTATATGTGGTCCCGGTCACTCATCCCGGTCGCTAATCTGAGGTAAATGTCCTTCAATCAACAGTTTTTAGTCCTGGTGAAATGTCTATCTTGGGATGTCATCATGGCAACATAGACAAACCTTGTATGAAATATGTTTAATTTATGGGTCATATAATTTATTAACGAAAAATTCCAGTCTTTTAGAATGAGTTAATTATTACTTCAAGGGGTTCCTGATCCTTTATCCTTGCATATGTGCCAGGATAGGCTATTCTTGTTGGGAGACAACATAGTAGAGTCCAAATGCGTATGTTCTTATATGCGGTGCAAGCGAGAAGCGCTTTGTTTATCTTTCACTGCTCCTAAACTTGTGCTGAACTTATTTTCTAATGCACACTGCACACTTACGCTGAAGCGTTAGAGAACGAGCTTTCACTGCTCCATAATTACTTTACCAACCAGACATCTGACCACATGAAGTATATGGTGATGCCTATACAATTTTGCTCGCCAAAAACTAGTGCGTGTTTACATGTTCATGTATCATAGAGCCGAAAGTATATTTCATATGGGACCTACTAATTCAATAACGATGTAATAGATTTAATTAACGTGTCCTTCTAAATGAATATAGCGCAGACACAGACACACAAAAGAAAACAAGGAAGTCCTAAGCCACACGATGATGTAATTGCGAAAAAGCCTATAAAAGTGTGGAACGGTTGTCTTCGACATTGTTTCGGATTGGTCGGGAGTTGGACCAAATAAAATCGTCTGTCAGCCTGGTAAGATGTTATTTTTCTCTGATTTAAACATCGGCGTTGACTGGGTAATAAAAGCTCCCCAGTTAGCCTACACCTTGCTTGATACCAAAAATAGTAAAAATAAACACATGTTCTTTGAATTTGTAGATGCCAACGAGCTGGTGTGTAAACCGCAAACGAAGGCTTCATTAAAGAAACTATGGTGACGGACGTGCTGAAGGTCTTTTTTATAGGCACAGCGTTGACTGCCCTTGCCGCGCTAATGGCGATGGTGGATTCATTTGGTGGTCTTCTCTATGTCCAAGACGCAGAAGTTGTAGACCATCTACAGTTGGGCAGTAATACTGACTTACGGTTGTCCTCGACTCGACTAAAAGGTTCAGCGGTTACCAAGAACATTGGATCAAGATGAGCAGGCTATGTCAACCTGGCAAAAATATAACTGACTTATTGACTGGGTAGCCAGTCGAAGACCAAGTCGCCATTTGAACACTATCGCTTATTGAAGAAAACTATGCAGAATGGACTTTACCATGTTTTCCATTGGTAAAACTCTTGCTGCACACGATCAATATTTTGGGAATGTGGACGTTATTTTACAAATGCAAATAACATTGTAAGATTTTTGGTCATTTCAAATACTATGTTAAGAATTACGCAGTAGTTAACTTCCGAACGCGGTTCGGAACCTCTAATTTTAGGCAAACGGCGTTCCAGATAGCTTTTTAGGCAAAGTGCATGGGTGACTGAGGCTAATGATGCCATCCATTACTTTATTAAGAAAACGTTTTTGCACAAGACTTGAATTATAAAATCTAGAAATGGTCTTTCAGGGTTTGAAATGCCAAACTTTCATCAAGGTTTTACATGATTTATTACGGTTTTCTTTTATCTATAACATAAACGATGGATATGAAACTTGACACCACGTTTTGCACTGGGATTGTTTGTTTATCCTTTTACTGAACCAGTCTTGTAAAACTTAAAAACGATTTTCCTTAATGATTATTCTAAAATGAATGTTTATTGATTTTTAGATAAAACAAAAGTGTTTATCAACCATTTGAGTGTACCCTCATGAAAGCATTTCCTTCTCTAAAATGAGAGCCCCACGTGGAATTTTTCTTGCACATCGATGTCCTGAGTTGGAGGCATATCTGACCTGAATGCAAGTTAGCCCCGCCCTCTCTATTTACAGATCCCCTGTTACTTTTAACTTCTCAAATATATTTGTATTTGTGTTTTGCTGTAGTATTTTAGAAAGAAAAAATTACCTGTACTAATTTTGTCTACATTCAACTGGTTAAAGTTGAGTAATAATCCGCATAATGTGTAATATTTTGGATGCCTGTAATTGTGCACATCTGAAAATAAAACCGTTCCAAATGACAACTGCTATATTATTTCTATTAAAAAACAAAATGGTAGTTTAAGTCAAACCAAGACACGTTATGTCAGGCATTTGTTTATCTTTAGTTAGACATTGCCCTCTGCTGCATGCATTAGTTTTAAAGCGCAATTATGTTGGCAAGTACATATGCGAAAGTTTGCGGATGATGCATGCTCATGCTGCACTGACAAGATTGCTTCAGCAACACAGTCGTTTAACTGGGGTTGATACATGGTAAATTAGTTGTTTGAGAATGTAGTCAAAGTCCCTCCCTCATTTCCTGTCCGCATTGCTGTATACTGCATTTGACAAATGATTGTGTCCTATTTCAAACTCCCTTTGACAAAGATATCCGACGCTGTCCCACCATCAGCTGAAAACTCGGCACAAGTAGTGTGTCACGGAGTCAAACTTTACAAACAAAGCAAATTATTTCCAGATTGCAATGAAATATCACTGACCTATAATTACCTACATGGCGTTGGCGTTAGCAGAGAGCTTTATCCTGAAATTAGTCTACGGCCAAAATATTCGGAAAGAAATGAGCTTGCCGAAATTGAACCATGTCTTACCCATCGTTCCCATAACACGTTTTGGCTGCGATTCAGTAGGGTTGGCTACAATTGCCTCTCTCTTTTTGTCAAAACAGCTATGGCTAGATTTTAAACTAACACACTTACTAACACCAAATATATGTGTTTGTAGACTAATATACTGGGACATATAGCCTAACAGAAAACTACACGTTTTCCGCGCAAAACAAGCTATTGTTTTTTACAATAAAATGCGGAAAATGTAATGATTTTACTGTTGTCTTTAAGGACACAATAGATCATGTTTTGATCAACTAAGATGAGAGAAATGTAGGCAAAATTGAGAACAAAGTGAAAGACGAGCATCTCCAAACAAGCAAACAAATCGCAGCAATGGAAAATAGTGTTGGCGTTCACGCAGAAGGGTCAGATTCTGGCAGGGGGACAGTTTTCGCACAACACCTGTTCTAGATTCCGCCACTCAACATATTTCCTTTTTGTCGCGCGTGGTGTTTTTGTGCTTGCAATCAAAACTTTTTACAGACTAGAACGACATAATATAAACGTTTTCCTCATCATTGCTAAATAATACTATTTGTTGATTAGCTGATTCGATTTCTGTCAAATAGTGTTGTAGGCTGATTTCTCAGTCCCGTCTGGCACTCGTTCGAACCATATTGTTGCAATTAACTGAATATAACGGTTGTATGTTGCAAATACTACGTCCAACACAGATTTCTTAGAGCATTATTAGTGCAGTATAACTTTAGCATACCTGCACTTTAACTATAAAGACCAAGACATTTTGTTGCATTAACCATAGCACAGTTTCACTGTAGTTTCAAAACGGCAATTCTGTGTTTATACTTAGACTCCTGTCAATAAAAAACTGCTGCATTGGCAAAGCTATAAAGTGGCTGACGAATAGGATTTTTGTATAGACATCATTTGAATTTCAGATGCGGGCGAATGTGTCACTCGTCAAACATGTTACTCCACCCCCAGCCTTTCAAATACGACAAATATCACCGTCCCTAAACCTATATGCAATATCAAACAGTCATTGTCGGACAGTGGGATTTAGGACGTAACTGTTAAATCATCCAAAAATGACTTGGCACTTTATGGTCCTCGGTGGGGCATGCTTTATTCTTTTGGGTTCGGTGGGTGATTGCATAAAGAAATTAAGTAGCAGAACGATGTCTTTCCATCAGACTCAGCGAGGTGAAAAACACCGCCAAGTTCTGACACGGCAAATAAGGGATAACGCGGCATCTCCAAGTCCTACTTTCACCGTTGGTAATCTCCCTCTGACCCCGTACGAACAGGGGGTGTTGGATCAAAATACACACGAGGTGAGAGCTTTTAATAAACATATGACAATTTCACTCTAATGTAATTGTAAATAAATGTAGAACGTTTCTATAACGTTATTAAGCACTGTTTTTTTATTGTTGTGTAGAAATAATAAGTGTTCACCTCCTTGAACTTCATACCACTTTAGAGACAAAATAGACAAACGTAAATGGTTCTAAATTAATTGCATTCCTGAAAAAACAAGTCCTGACGAGAAGGGCACTTCTCAGTGCTGTATGCGTCAATTTACTCGAGTGGCTGAAACATGATAATACTTATACAATCAATTATTTTCAGTTTTTGTAATTCATTTAAAAAAATTGTAGATTACATTCTTCCTCTTGACATTATGGTCTTTTGTGTGCTGATCAGTGGCAAAAACTACTTAATACATCTGTTTTGATTTCATGTTGCAACTATAAATTATGTACAAGGGTGGTCAATTATTTTGAGACCCACTGGTAATTCAACTAAGATAAATGTTACCTCGATTGTACTTTAACTGTGTTTAATTATGGTAGTAAATCATATGGTAGTGGTGAACTATTCCTTTTTTGCAAAAATAAAACAACATATTGGTAGATATTGGCGTGTAAATTAGCACGTGTAAGGCGTCAAACACTTTCTTTATGTCCTGTATCACGTTCATCCTCCAGACCGGGTTTCACGGTGATGATGGTGCCAGTTTTACTCTCACTTGGGTTGGCGATAGGACAGGGGTGAGTAACAATTGTGGCATCTTCAGGGATGATGGATGTAGCATTATTCACTTGGCTCAACACTCTGGTGTGTCTTACATACTCTTACTTTTACCTGCATTATAATGGCTGTTGCCTCAAGGAAATCAATAGTCTCTAATTCAGCTCAAATGTCGATTTTGAAAGTAAAGAAGACCAAGTGCAATGGCCATAATTGAAGGGAGGCTTGGTTGTAACTCCAGGTGTTCATGAATGGACCAAATTAACTGTGGGGGCGTACCTGGTTATACAAACATTGTGCTGAAGTTTAGTCTAGTATTCCTTTGTGTCTTTACAGGTAATCTTGGTGTTGTCTACAATCAGTTCTCCTCTAGACTCCTTCTTTGAGGGTGCTTCTTCACGACTGTACCGCAGGTTAGAGGAGAGTGGCAGGTTGTCCGTCTGTGTGTTTTCCCTGTGTTTGACATGTTCATTTGTTATGCTCCCCTCTCAGCGCCGACTATGGCAAGTCTTTCTATGACGTTTCCCATCTCATCAACAACACCTTCATAAGGAAGGATTTTGGGATCTTGCCTGGACCAGGAAACTCTCATCAGGTACGTTGTAAGGCCACTAGTGTACACGGAGGAATTCACTTATTTTGTGTCTTCAGCTACTGACTGGGATGAATCTCTGTGTCAGTGTGTGTTTGTGTCTTCACCAGTATTCCTGTGTGTGTGTGTTCGTGCGTGTCTGTGCGTTGGAACTACATGTCCCACAAACTGGTAATGCCAGGAAGGAAGCAAGTTGTCGGGGGATGTTCATTACTGCAATGTTTAAACAATCCGGTAATTGTTGATGAGTGGTTAAGGTTGGGTCTAGTCTCTCTCGCTACCTGTCCATGTTCCAATGAAACCAGTAACATGTATTTGTTGGGGACCCTCCTTCACAGGCCTTTGCTGTCACCTTGCTGAGAACCCTTCACCTGTTAGCTTGACAAGCTACCACAACCGGGAGGCATTCATTAGTGTACAGCAACGTGAAATGTTTTGCAACAAAGAAAGTATTTCAGTGAACAAATCCAATGTTTCTTTAATGGTGTTTTTTTGGTGTTGATGTGTGTAATGAATACAGCCCAGCACGAGACCTCATAGTTCTGACTGGACGGGGGGAGGTGATAGACATGAGAGAAGACAAAGGGAGGATGCCAGATTCCCACTATGGAGATACATCCTAATGCAACCTCTTATCTCAAAGGCTTTTGTTTTTTATTGACAGGTGATCCTGACTGCAGAAACACCAGTGTTGAATAACTCTGGTGGCGTCATCTTTATTTCAACTGATGCCGGACTGTCCTTTAAGTCTGTCCAGCTCCCCTTCCACCCAGCACAACCAATCACCTTCCACTTCCTGAATCCTGAGTACTTGGTAGTCATCAGCATTGACGTGAGTGAATAAACACAAATTATTTCAGCATTCACCTAAAAATATGCACACACCTTTAAATAAGCTCTTTGAAATATTTTGCAGGGCGGCCTGTGGCTTTCTGTAAACTTTGGGACTGTGTGGAAAAAGGTTCATGAAGGAACATACTCTTACATGTGGTGAGAACAAACACACACACAACACACCCACAACAGCAGTTCATCTAAGAAAGAACATGTTACAATACTATATTGCACATTGTGCAATATAGCACAGAGTAAGGGGGCACACACTTTAACAATCTGTCAGTTTCCACTGTATTTGACAGTTTCTACAGTATTTGACAGTTTCTACAGTATTTGACCGTTTCTACTGTATTTGGCCATTTAGGTTTGGTATCAGACATTTGGTAAGAGTGACTAACAACTGAAAAGTGTTGTTTGAGAGCCAAAACGTAACCCACATTTCTGTGCACCATGCCATCCATTGTCTTTCCCACATTTTGTTAGGAATCCAATGATATGTCATGCATTTGTTGTGCTTAAGATCCTGGACTGCATCATGCATTGATACTGTATGTGTTAATGGGAGAACATGTGAAAATGTGACTTAGGTAGAAATTATATTATTTGTAACTACACAATAATTATTGATCAGTGTAATATATATAATTTCCTGACAGGTCTCTCTGCTTATTTTTCAGGGGGGCTGGTGTAAGTCTTTTCTTCACCTCCTGTCCAAGAGGAACAGGTAAAATCAGATTAGTTACTTTCTTTAGAAGTGTTGTTCCACTAGGCAGCTGTAGAGTAGCTAAAGTGTAGTTCCTGGAATTAGCTGCAATGCTACGTGAACAAATTATAATGAATTACTGAAAACATCATAGATTTTAATTCAGTATTCCATTACCAATCAAGTCTTTTCCAGCTACAATATACATTTACAAAATGAACAATGTCTTCACTGAATTTCTGATACATTTTATGATATTGTAATTCTTTCTTTCTTGTATTCTTTCGAAAAACAAGTAAATCAATGTCAGCTGGTTTGGTGAAAATTTAACTAAAAACCAGTGCACTGGAAAGGCAACAGTAGAACAACCCCCAAAAAGGGAATGTTTTTTCTGATTCGTCTTAAGTTTGGCCCCAATGTGTATTTTAAGGTTTCCCTTCATTTTTGAGTAGAGTATCATCCAGATTTTGATTCTGAAGTAATATGATTTGTTTGTTGTGTGTTTTTAGTTCATAATGCCTTTTCCTGTTTGGTTCAAATGTCTTCAATTGGGTGCCTAATGAATGGGCCCCACTCTAATGTGCTGTGTTGTGTGGGTAGTGGGGTCAGACAGAAGGGGAGAGCTGCTACTGAAAAGGTCAGAGGACCTGGGGAAGACTTTCACCACGGTGGCAGAAAACGTCTTCTCCTTTGGCTATATTGGAGGTTTCCTCTTCGCCTCCGTCATAGAGACACTGGTAAGTCACACACACACACACAACGACATCTACATGCATGAACGCACACAGGCATTCTCTCACAAACTCACAGTCACAACCGTGTCTTTTGTTATCTTCACTTAATCTGCATTTCAAAAGTGCAGCCAGCCAAACAGTCAAAGCATCACATGGTGTATCATGCTTAAAACAGTGATGAAATGCAATGATTTCTACCAGGGAGCCCCGCGGGTCCTCTATGTGTCTTCAGACCAAGGGTACACCCTAAACAAGGCCAAGCTCCCCTCAGCCTCCACAGAGCAGGTCTGTCTCTCAAGACTCTTCAACTTGTCCTGCCACATCCACACCTAAGGTCCAGAAACTCTTGAAAGGAGTTATGGTGATCAAGAGATCACCTTTAAATTGAGTTCATGTACTAATCAAAGATACATAAACCTTGTCTTGCATACATTATTTTCTCTACTTTCCATCAAAACTGTATTTTGCTGAAAAAGACTGAAACAGAGATATTGTTTCTTGGTGATTTAAGGCTTAGAAAGATAAGCAGACACTCCTAATTTAGGGTTGGCATTAAACGGAGTCAACAGCTCCACACATAACTTCATTCTTCATTCATACACTTTCTCACTTGTGTGTGTCCGTTGGTGTGTGTCTGTTGGTGTGTGTGTCCGTTGGTGTGTGTGTCTGTTGGTGTGTGTGTCTGTTGGTGTGTGTGTCCGTTGGTGTGTCTGTCCGTTGGTGTGTGTCCGTTGGTGTGTGTGTCCGTTGGTGTGTGTGTTTGCACAGTTCTACTCGGTTCTGGATGGGGACGAGGACATGATCTTCATGCATGTGGACAATCCAGGAGGTACTGTGAAGGAGAGGAGTCTCTCCCTCTGTCTCTCTCTCTGTCTCTCTCTCTGTCTTTCTCTCTGTCTCTCTCTCTGTCTCTCTCTGTCTCTCTCTCTGTCTCTCTCTCTGTCTCTCTCTCTGTCTTTCTCTCTGTCTCTCTCTCTCTGTGTCTCTCTCTGTCTCTCTCTCTGTCTGTCTCTCTGTCTCTCTCTCTGTCTTTCTCTCTGTCTCTCTCTCTCTGTGTCTCTCTCTGTCTCTCTCTCTGTCTCTCTCTCTGTCTTTCTCTCTGTCTCTCTGTCTCTCTCTCTGTCTTTCTCTCTGTCTTTCTCTCTGTCTTTCTCTCTGTCTCTCTCTCATGCAGGATTACTCACGTTTGTTATTATATACTTTGTTGGGACCAGAAAGCTAGAAGTCCACGTTCCCTACTCCCTTGAACCAAACCTTAGCGTAAAGATACACACTGGAGCTGGCTGCATATGTAATGTTTTTGTATGTATATAATCTATAAGTAGAATCACTGGCCACACACACACTGTCACACATGCATTCTAGTTTTTATCTGCCCCCCTTCCTCTCACTAATCTTTCTGTCTATCTTTCCATCTGTCTGTCTGCCTGTCTATCTATCGGTCTCATGACCATGTTTTGGACAAACCAATGTGGGATAAACTATGTCTTTCAGAACACTTTTTATTTTCTATGTTTATTCATGTGGCATAATTTGCCATTTTCTCCAAGCTGATGTATATCTATTGCTTTCTCAGCACAGATTGCTGCATAAGAAATGCTTCAGTCTGTTAGTGAGATAGATAAAACTGGTTTCACAGGTACTCAGTGTTTCTGACAAATCAACCAATCACAGTGTGTAAGGGTGTCCGTGATTTCCGTTATCTTGCATTCATGGGTCAGTGGTAACACACAGCACAATGGGGCATTCATGGGTCAGTGGTAACACACAGCACAATGGGGCATTCATGGGTCAGTGGTAACACACAGCACAATGGGGCATTCATGGGTCAGTGGTAACACACAGCACAATGGGGCATTCATGGGTCAGTGGTAACACACAGCACAATGGGGCATTCATG
>JACXGK010001829.1:0-15404 GCA_016801125.1 Novumbra hubbsi
CTTCTGTCTCTCCTCTCTGGCCATCTCTCTTCTGTGTCTCTCCTCTCTGGCCATCTCTCCTCTCACTCTCTCTGCTCTCTCTGTCTCATCCTGTCTCTGTCAACCTGTCTCATCCTGCTTTCATTATCCTGTCTCTGTCATCCTGTCTCTGTCATCCTGTCTTCATTGTCCTGTCTCTGTCATCCTGTCATATCTCTGTGTCATCCTGTCACTGTCATCCTTTCCGATCCTGTCTCTATTTTCCTGGCTCGTCCTGTCTTTCTCTTATAATTCATCCCCCCGTCAATCCTTTCATTTTGATAATCTCCACTCCTCTCTATCTATTCCTCCTTTCTTCACTATCTCTTCCTCTTTTCGCCTCTTCCTTATTTCCATCCCCCTCTATTCTCTTCTTATTCGCCTCCTCCTCTCGTCTCTCGCCTCTTATCTCCATTCTCCTCTTCACCCCTTGGTCTCTAGGCATGGTATGTGAGAAGGGGATCCAGATCCTTCTCACCACAGTAGGGGCATTTGCAGCCTTCTGCCTGATGACAGTGTCTATTGGGACCGACTATTGGCTGTACTCCCGCGCCTCCATCTGCAACAGCACCGTGAACAACTCCACGGACGACCCCCACAACAAGGACAAGAAAGACCCTGGAGCCCTCACCCACTCTGGCCTCTGGAGGATCTGCTGTCTGGAGGGTAAGATGCTTGGGGCCTTTTTACACATCTAACTTATTATGTGACACATCTGACTTATCATAGTATCATATATCATAGTTTTTTCATATCATCTGTCTCCAAAACCTGCTTCTGATTTGTTTATAATTGGGCTGCTACTAACATAATATTTCAGCGATAAGACGTTATGAAACATTTGTCTCATGTTACCAGACTATAGAAACCTTTAACTTTGATAATCTGGATATAGGAAATACCATTACATCAAAGGGAAATGCCTGATGATGTTGGCCGTGGAGAGAGTTTATCAAGCACACAAAAATAGATTGTCTCCTCCCACTATGAAGGTACGTCCCAAAGACAATGGCTTGGTTTTGTGTGTACTGCTTCATTTCTGTATCTTTTTGTGTCCGCCAACCTCTAGCAATGATTCCCAGACAACACATTGTAGAAGATGGAAATTAAACGTTGCGTCTAGAACAAGAAAGAAAAACTAGTGATTGTGGTGAACAAGGGAGGTGGTTTAAAGAGCAGCTATTTGTGGGTCAATGCCAGCTTTCTTGTGAGAGGTAACCTGTGCCCTGTTCCTGTGCTTATCAGAGACCCAGTGTATGGAACGCCATAAAAAATGTACGCTAAATAAAAAAATATTCCTTTAGATGGCTAGGTAACAGCTATACAGTACCTGCAATGAAACTCAGTGCATTAACTACTTATTTTCAAATTTTCAGAACGATTTTGTTTCAGGTAACAATATTCACTTGTTCCATTAAATCATTTGAAAAAAGACAGGACATGAACAGAAAAGACTATCGATGGTGGGAAAACCACTTAGGTGATGGGAAAAATATGTATCCTACTTCTTGGTTAATCACCGTGTACATATACAATATATTTTTGTTGTTAGTTTTTGCATAGTTCATGTATGTCTTCACATAGTCGCGTTGAGGGATGTAACATCTTAATTTTCTGTATACAACGCTAATATTATCATTGGTGGGGAGAAATATCTGTACTACTTATAGATTTGTAAATCAACATAATATATTTTAACTTAGTCTTCTCAAAAGTTCTATCAAGCGCATTAGTTGGGAGAGAGTAATATGTTTTGTGGCCCTCAGTCTGAACTGCACTTCCTGGGTGAGCGAGATGCTTGTTTCAAGATACACAGTCTAACACTTTAGGTGGTTTATGATGTTAGACATGTTGGTTCAATCGTCCATCGCAACATAACAATAAACTGTTTAGCTTTTGGCTAACTATATGCGTCTCTAGCCAACTATACTGCATCTCTAGCCACTATTTATCAAAGGCTAGTCAGTCATTCACTCACTTAGTCATAGACATACAATCTTCGTAGCCAGCTCAGGTTACGCAGTAGGAAAAAAATAGGAAGGAAAAGAATAGTCCAGATTTACCAATGACATCATGTAGAAATGTGACCTTTTCTTGGGCTCCGAAAAACATAGAGTAGGAGTTGAATTTAATCAGCTGATTAGAGGCGGTTTACACTGATGCGCCAAAACATTATGACCACCTGCTTAATATGCGTTTGGTCCTCCAAGTGCCTTTATAACTGTGTCGACCTGGCGAGGCGTGGACTCTACCAGACCCCTGAAGGTGTGGTATCTGGCACCAAGACATTAGCAGCAGATCCATGTCTTGTGAATTGCGTGGAGAAGACACCGTGGATCAGGCGTGGTTGGTCCAAGACACTCCACAGATGCTCACTCGTATTGAGAGCTGCGGAATTTGGAAACACATGGAACTCTTCATCATGTTCCTCAAACCGTTCCTGAATCATTCCTGTGTGTAGCGTGGCAGGACGCATTAACCATCTGAAATAGGCCACTGCCGACAGGGAAACCGTTGCCATGAAGGGCTGTACCCGGTCTGCAACAATATTTAGGTTTGTGGGACGTGTCAAACTGACATCCACAAGTATACCTGGACCCAGGGTCTCTCGGCAGAACATTTCCCAGAGCATCACACTCCCTCCACAGGCTTGTCATCTTGCCCCAGTGCCTCCTGGTGCAATCGCTTCCCCAGGTGAATGACATACGTGTACATGGGCTTCCTTGTTATGTAAAAGACAACGGGATTTGTAAGACCAGGTGAGCTTCTTCCAGTTTAAACCCATTGTAGGCACTTTGACGGAGGTCATCATGGCCACTCATCTGCGGGTACAACTCCCAATGCATCAGGCAGCCATGCTTTCACACATTCCTCCCGTAACCATCATTAAAAAAAGATTCCGACTTCTGCCACTGAAGACATTCTGTTGGTTCGGACCAGACAAGGTAGCCTTTTATGCCCTCGCGCGTTGATGAGCCTTGGGCCCCCCACACCCGGTCGCAGGTGTTTGGTTTTCTCCCTCATCAGGACCACAGTCGGTAGGTACCTGCTACTGGTGTCCAGGAGCACCCCCAAGATGCTTGCAGTTTCCGAGAGGCCACAACACAGTCGTCAGGTCAAAACACTTTGGCCCTTGTCAAAGTTTGGCAGGTTTTTACTCCTGCTCATCATAATCCAGCCTGACTTTGACCTGTGCCCCAGTTAGGAGATTATCAGTGTCATGTGCTTTACCTGTGAGTGGTCATAATGTTCTGTGAGTGTATTTAAGATATGCTAATAGCTGGTTATTGATTGATTGATTTTATTTCTCTTTTATTTAACACGTTTTGACGATTGACAACCAATTATCATTTACATTGTGAACTTGGCCAATGGCATATCAGTTACAAGGCAACACAATTTTTTATGAATATGATAAAATCAACGACAACAAAAACCTTTGAATCATCGTCTTATAGTCAAGTTACCTTATAGACAATATGATCAAAGTCAGGACCTTTGGATACAATGCGGTCTCCATATTTACTCCATTCAGTGTTTGTCTTGGGAGATTAATAGAAGAAATGTTATTGATGACAGTATATGTTCGCCTGGTCAAACTCTCAGCCACGTACATTAACATTCATTTTCCAGAATATATCTGGATCTCACTTCCTCCCTGATACCCAGAATGCAAACCAATTGAAGCAGTTTGGATCTGTCCCAGGAGCAGATGCTTTGGGCCAAAACCAGGACACACGGGGGTGTAGCAGCATTCGGAAAAGGTGTCATTAGCTTTTGATATCCTGCTACAAACGATCACCACTCGCTGATGATTTTCTATTTTCATTTCGATGTCAACACATACTACCTCAACAATGGCAGACTGAAGACCGGAAAGATCCGGTTTGCATTTGCAGGCACAGTGAATCGGGTAGATGGGTATTGCAAGCATATGTGTCGGTGGCATTATGTAGTCAGCGGGGCTGCCAAAAAGGTCATTATAATGCGAGGCAATGAAAATTCTGTGTTCATGAGCTCTTTGGAAAATAGGAAACCTAGTTCAATCTGACTTGGAAATGCTCTGATGTTCAAGATCTTTGGGAAGAGGAGAGGTTTTATTAACCCTTTCCTAGGCTTTTCCAGTGGATTGTTTTGGGGGATTCTTAAAGAGCATCAGAGTGTGCTGGCCGGGATGTAAATAGAAGCGAAGGTCAGGCCAGTATCCGTGTTACGTTCTTGTGCAGTGCAGGCACTTTTGTCATACAGATGACGAATTCATACAGATTCAACTGATTCAGCCGAATGGGCTTGATAAAGTATATGTCAGCAGATCGGGGAGTGGTCTTCACTCTCATCTCCCCCCGTTCCTTCTGCGTTATCTACTGCACACACACACAACACCAACAAGCACTGTGCCGGTCGTGTTCTAGCCTCGCCCGGTCCGTCAAGGTGCCCATACACCGAATTAGGTGCTTAACAACTGGACCGGAGCAGACACAGTGCAGACCCCTCTGGGGCAGTTCCGCATTTGCCTGGTGATTTAGCTGACAGGGACTCTGAAAATGGCAGTAGCCATCGTGCCGACTCAGTGGCTGTAGCACGAGCAGCTAATTCTTAATACATCAAACTGCTGCGGCGACATACAGACTAGAAAAGGAGGAAGACAGGACAGGACAGAATAGGACGGAATTGGACAGTAGTTGAAGCTGAATGAACGATATTAGATAGCTGTCATATGCTAGTAGTCGTGTCCCTTCTCCTCTATAAAGCATGTAGGGCAAGGCCCGTCACTAGCCTGGTCACTGGGCACAACTCATTTGTCCTCATAGCTAAGCTTCCTAATAACAAAGCAGCCGCCAATTAGAGATAAGCGCCAGGCTGCTCGGTCTCAAAGAGAGGACGCAGTGCTCCCTTTCTTTTCTCTCTCTATATTTCTGGGTATTTTTCTCACTTTCTCTGTCTCTCTCTCTGTGGTACAACAGAGCCTTCAGTGGTTTGGCAGAGCTTAGAGGTCAAGGATCCTTGAAGTTTGTTGAGTATTGGGCCAAGATGGATGCTCGGTAGCCATGCTAGAATGCAGTGAAGTGTGGATGGAGTTGTAAACAGAGGACTTCTTAGCTGTAATAGATTTTTGCCTGCGGGTCTGTGGCACACATTTCTATGTTAGGAGATGAACGAGTGAGTGGATGTAGTATTCTCTGATTCAATAGGTTGAGAGTATTGCTTAGAATGCGAGCGTTCATTTGCTAAGATACTAGTAGGTCAGAAGGGTCGTATAGATTTTATGCAAATACATCTAACTTCACAAATACAGCCAATGCAAAAAGGTATTAGGTAAAAGGCATCAGAAAAAGCCCACATTAACAGATATTTGCTGCTTTGGATTAAATGTTGTCTTGATGGTCCGATAGAAAACACAGGTCATTGGTGCAACACTTAAAGACCATGCTATCCATATTGGGGTCCCCAACCAAATCACATCATTTTATACTAATATATCTGTATATCAAATATAGGGACCTAAATAGATTTTTATAGATGAACTAACAAAACGTAATATTTAGTAACACTCAGTTACCACATCAAGGTTGTAAATCGAAAAATGTGTTTGATGCATTTAAAGTGTGTTCTAAAGGTTCCAGATTAGAATGTCTAGGGTCATTGTATTCATTTTTTCTTTAAATTTGCCTGTGAACTGTCCAATCGCTTTCTTCGAATGTTGTTTGTTTGGTACCTGTTTTAAAGCATCTTTGGGACTGTTCAAAAGCAGTATAAGTCTAAAGAATTATTATTATATTATCTTGTGTCCAAAATGTGTTGCTCTGTATGATCCTGTACAGGATTGTTTTATGCATATGTTTTCCATTTTTTTTCTCATGAAAAGATAAATATTTTTTTTTACATGTTATTTAATCCTTTACATATTTTTTATATAAATAGAATAACATTCTCGGTAAACAAATCATAAGAAAAACAAAGAAATGTCATTATTTTCAAAATATTATTATTTAACTCAATATAGTGATAGCATTCAACTTATTGTACTGCATAGTAAAATATTCAGAACTTTCTGTACAATTTTGGAGTACCATATATATTTCATAGATTATTTGCTCATGTTTATAAAGTAAACAAATCATTTTAGAGCACAATGTTTCCTCACAGGGTTCAGGACATCGAACGCACACCTATCCCTTGCTGGTTATCAAATTACTGGTCCCTATTTAAAATTTGGCAGCATGGGAATGAAAATGTGGATGGTAAAATGAATGGTCATTTTATTTCTTGAACCATAATCTAGAAAGAAGGCATGAATGGTGTGGGTGATTTTATGACAGAGTGACCAGATTGGTGAACTGAAGTGAGAGAACATCTGGTCATTTTGGCTAAAACCTGCTGTGTCTTCGTTTGCAATAAAACAGTCAGAGGTTTCCTTGAACTACCACAGGAGTAAAATGTACTCTTTTTACATCTAATATTTATGGTTAGGACTTAGAGAGAAGGTTAACTAATCGTGGATCTTTGCTAACTGCCTTCCGGTTTAGTGCCGAAGTGGCATCTGGCAGTGCAATGAGGTGACACCCTTCTCTCTGTGCCCCAATCTCTTTCTCTACAGACGACAACCGTGGAAATAAAAGAGCTCTGACAAAGAAACAGGCTCACCCCACATCTGTCCGTCTCTCCCTCCTCCATCACTACATCACTCCATCTCTTTCACAATGCATCCATCCAGCACCAGTCCTGTGCTGTCATCATCGTCCGTCCCGTCCATCTGTCTGTCTGCAGTAAAGCCACAAGACCCCAGCGGGTAGCTATCCGTCTGCCTTTCTGTCTGTCTGGATGGCTCTCTGTGTGTTTCTCTGTGTGTGTTTGAGTTAGCATCAGTATATAGATCAAGGCTATATCATTTGAAGGGCCAACACAATGATACAAACAACAATACATTGTCAAAGTACAGAGAGTACCAGTAGTTAGTCGGTGTGCGGGCGCAAGGTCATTTAGGGTTATTAACAGTATTTGGTGTATAATAGTGTCTGGATACTAAATAGTAGAAGCAGCATTCTGCATGTGGTGGGTGTTTGACGGGGCCTGGTTGTTTAGGGGTGTGTATTTGGTTAGGGCCTGCCTAAGATAATGGCACAACCTAATGTATGAGTCCTGGGTGGTAAGGAGGTTGACCTCCACACTGCACTGGTGCAGTTGGCATGCCAATCAGTGATGTGGCCAATCAGTGATGTAGCCAATCAGTGATGTAGCCTGTCAAGATGCGCTCTGTGGGGAAGTCAACTGTTTGAGGTTCTAAAGGCCTATGCCAAATCTCCTATTCCTCCTCGGATGGAATAGGCACCGACTTGCATTTAATTGTACAACTGTTTGGATTTGTGTGGACATTGGAAGGTTTAAGGGTGGTTTGGATCTTTCCCTGCTCGCTTCCTTCAATCTTGCTGGGGTCGTGCTTGCCCCTCCCTTTAATGTTGTCAGCAATCTGCTACTTTTTTCTTTCTGATGTTGAAGGAGATTTTAAATAGTTGTCCTGAAGCCACACAGCCAGGTCCCTAACCTCCCCCCGCAAGGCTGTCATCAGCCTACCACCGACAAATTGTCAGCCAAACACCTACAAGCCATCAGCCAATGTGTGTTGTTCGCAGCCACACAGTTGTGGGGGAACATAGAGTACAGTAAGGGACTGAGCATGCAACTCTGAGGGGCCCCGTGTTGACGGTGACCATGATGGATGTTTTGCTGCTCTTGGATTCCATCCACTTTTGATCCAGGAACTAAATCATAAAACTGGTCAGGGAAGAAATGCCTTTATTAGCATGAAGCCAAGATTTTGGTCTTCCACAGTTCTTACATGTTCTCCAAGTATTACAAGTTAGCAAAGTATTTTTTGCCAGTGATCAAACTATTACACAGTCTGTTATCCTCCAATAAGAAAGGTTTTTCTTACATAATTCCCTTATATGGTATTTTCCAACCTCTCCTATGGTTCATGGGTTTAATCCATAGCAGGAGGTATGGCAGGATGTGTGGGGCTCTTCAGTATCTATCAACCTTTGGTCAGAATTAGTCAGCACGTGTTGTGTTACGTTTCTAAGGTTCATAGTCTCTCACTGCCTTCCCTTACTTTCAGTGGGCAGCTAGGTAGGATGTCCAGGGTCCTATGTTAGGGGGATGTGTTCAGTCCCAGGGTACTGTGGTAGGGGGATGTGTTCAGTCCCAGGGTCCTGTGGTAGGGGGATGTGTTCAGTCCCAGGGTACTGTGGTAGGGGGATGTGTTCAGTCCCAGGGTCCTGTGGTAGGGGGATGTGTTCAGTCCCAGGGTCCTGTGGTAGGGGGATGTGTGTTATGTTTGGAGTTAGGGTTACTATGGTGGTCTGCTTGAAGCCAGGTGGTCACACAAGCTCCATTCACCTTGTTTCCTTCTTTAGAAATGAAGGTGAAAAACAAAGGTTTTTTGGGCTCACCGAGACAGATATTTAACAGCCTTCATGTAGATATTTAACAGCCTTGATGTAGATATTTGACAGCCTTCACCTAGATACTGGAAGTCCTTATTCAGAAAGGACCACACTGAAATGCTCAAAAAAGTACTATTTCTAAGTTAAAACTTCGCTGTGATCCCAGTCTCAATAGAAGACCCTTTTTTATGGCGTATAATTTCATATGAGCTACACTGTCTATTTTCAATTGATGTTTTTTCTATGCAGCACATGAGGAGAAGATGTATTTGAGTGTTTTACTAATAAGTTAATAAATTACTTTAAGGCGGAGATCTGTGATCCCGAGAGCTTTTTCTTATTGTTTTGGTTCTGAGATATCATGGCGAACACTTTGTACCCACTCCGTTGTTCTATCCCGCCGTTAATGATGTACAAGAGACCAAAAATGGGGATTGTTGTTTGAGGTAATGTCTTTTTGTCGGTATAATATATGGACACAACTTTTTCGTGAGGTCTAGGTTCATTATTAAGGTGAGGGCTGGGTCATGGACATCTGAAGTCAGATGAAGTTCCCACAGGATATTTATCTTAGGGAATGCACCTGCTCTGTGCTCAGTCTGACACAACCCAAACCACAACCTGCCTGCAGTTTCTCTCGCACACGTTCGCTCTCCTTCTTCCCCTACTTGTACGGCATGTTCTCATAAACTGATGTTGCTTTTTCCCGTAAACCTCTCTGGGAACTGGTAGATGACATGGACGTTTAAATTGTGTCTGTACTTTGTGTGGGTGTGTGTGAGAGAGAGTGTGTGTGTGTTTTTTTTCTAATCTTGATGCCCGTCCCTCTCTCTTTCAGGGGTGAAGAGGGGAGTATGTTCTCAGATCAACCACTTCCCAGAAGATGCAGATTTTGACCACGATGGACCTGAATATGTTCTACGTAAGTCAACTCCTGATGAACATTTGTGGGAGATAGAGGGGAAGGTTTTGATCCAGCCCAGCGCTAATACACGGAAAAGGGAAATACATTGGACTAGCTGTTGTGCCGTGTCAAAGAGCTGAAGATGACACAGCATGTGAATTATGGGAAGGATGATGTGATGCCCCAGTCCATGGGTTTCCCCCGGCAACAACGATGTGGGTGTTCTCTGCCCCACATAGAGCAGAATACTGTGTACTGATTACCAGGAGGTAAAATACTGTGTACTGATTACCAGGAGGTAAAATACTGTGTACTGATTACCAGGAGGTAGAATAATGTGTACTGATTACCAGGAGGTAGAATAATGTGTACTGATTACCAGGAGGTAGAATACTGTGTACTGATTACCAGGAGGTAGAATACTGTGTACTGATTACCAGGAGGTATAATACTGTGTACTGATTACCAGGAGGTAGAATACTGTGTACTGATTACCAGGAGGTATAATACTGTGTACTGATTACCAGGAGGTATAATACTGTGTACTGATTACCAGGAGGTAGAATACTGTGTACTGATTACCAGGAGGTAGAATACTGTGTACTGATTACCAGGGGGTAGAATACTGTGTACTGATTACCAGGAAGTAGAAGACAGTGTACTGATTATCAGGAAGTAGAAGACAGTGCACTGATTATCAGGAAGTAGAAGACAGTGTACTGATTATCAGGAAGTAGAAGACTGTACTGATTACCAGGAAGTAGAAGACAGTGTACTGATTATCAGGAAGTAGAAGACTGTACTGATTACCAGGAAGTAGAAGACATTGTGCTGATTATCAGGAAGTAGAAGACTGTACCTATTACCAGGAAGTAGAAGACAGTGTACTGATTATCAGGAAGTAGAAGACTGTACTGATTACCAGGAAGTAGAAGACATTGTACTGATTATCAGGAAGTAGAAGACTGTACCTATTACCAGGAAGTAGAAGACAGTGTACTGATTATCAGGAAGTAGAAGACTGTACTGATTACCAGGAAGTAGAAGACATTGTACTGATTATCAGGAAGTAGAAGACTGTACTGATTACCGGGAAGTAGAAGACTGTATACTGTTTATGAGGTAACTGTGGCATTTCAGTGGCATTTGCTTTGGCGTTTCTGTCTTGCGTGTGCGTTTGTTTTTTCCTAAGGGGAATCCAAGTTGAGGCCCTCTTGGGAATTCTGAGCTTGGTTGCATGGCAATTAATTTTCTCCTACCAGTAAAAAAACACCTCACCTTCTCTGACATTGTCTATTTGAACGTTGACATTGTTTTGTTTACCCCCCCTCTATCTTCATCTCCCATTCCCTCTCCTCCCTCTTCTCTGTCCTCTTCCCTCTCTCCTCTTCCCTCTCTCCTCTCTCCTCCCTCTGCTCTGTCCTCTTCCCTCTCCTCTCTCCTCCCTCCACTCTGTCCTCCTCCTTCTTCCCTCTTTCCTCCCTCTTCTCTGTCCCCCTCCCTCTCTCCTCCCTCTTCTCTGTCCTCTGTCCTCTTCCCTCCTCCCTCTTCTCTGTCCTCTGTCCTCTTCCCTCCTCCCTCTTCTCTGTCCCCTTCCCTCTCTCCTCCCTCTTCTCTGTCCCCCTCCCTCTCTCCTCCTTCTTCTCTGTCCTCTGTCCTCTTACCTCTCCTCTCTCCTCTGTTACTTCCTGTGACTGTAGGTATGGTCAGGGCTTCCAATATCTTCCCCATCCTGAGTGCCATCCTGCTGCTGATGGGAGGAGTGTGTATTGCTCTCAGCCGCTTCTATAAACACAAGAGGAACATCGTCTTGGGAGCAGGCATTCTTTTTGTGGCTGCAGGTACATTTCAATAACCGTCGTCAGAGGTTTCTGTGTCAGGGATTGCGTATGTGCGTGCGTTTCGGTATTTAGTTTCGCCTCCTGGCATGTTTACACACGGTAAGCATGTATGCTTGTCCTGTGTACCCATTCACTTCCATAGCTTATAGACTTTGTGTTTTTCATTGTGTTTGTAATCTGTATATCTTTCGATCTAATAAGTCACTTGACCAATTGGCAGAAGAGTGACAAACACAATTGGACTCTGGATCTGTTTCTTTTTTTTTTATTGAGACTATTTTGAGGAAAAACTAAATACACACACATTGATGTGGATGGATGTCTGTTCCCTTTTCTGGGCGAAGGGTGAGTGTGTCTCGGTGTGGGTTTGTGTGAGTTTCTGTCTGCCTGGCTACCTGCGTGTGTGTGTGTGTGTGTGTGTGCGTGGCGGTCATCTCACCAGTGCCCCTCGTCCCCCAGGCCTGAGCAACATCATCGGCGTGATCGTGTACATCTCCGCGGCGCTGGGCGACATCTCCCCCAAGAAGGACGAGGACAAGAAGTGGCAGTACTCCTACGGCTGGTCCTTCTACTTCGGCGGCCTGTCCTTCATCATGGCCGAGATGGTGGGCGTCCTGGCCGTCAACATCTACATCGAGAAGAACAAGGAGCTGCGCTGCCGCTCGCGCACCGACCTCTTCAAGGGCACCACGCACGCCATGCTGCGCCTGCCCAGCTACCGCTTCCGCCGCCGCTCCCGCTCCTCTTCCCGCTCTACCGACCCCTCGCGTTCCCGGGACCCCTCGCCGGTGGGGGGAGGCGGGGGGAAGAACTTCGGCATGCCCCCCTCGGCCCTGCTCTCCCAGGGGCCCGTGTCCGTGTCCACGCTGCCCAACCCTCACTCCCGCTCGCACGCCGCCCTGGCGGGGGGCGACGTGTCCCTCTACGCGCTGTCCCGCGACCCCAAGCTGGCCGGCCTGCCCCCCATGTACGGCACCGTGGACCGCGCCACCCTCTACCAGCTCCACAACTGCTTCCCCAAGGACGGAGGGGGCGGAGGAGGAGGAGGCGGCGTGGGCGGGGTAGGAGGCGGGGTGATGATGAGCGGCACGCTGCCCTCGCTGAAGTCGCACAACCCCTCGCTCTCCCAGAATTCCTCCAACTCCAACGCGCCCATGGGCAACTCGGTGGGGCCCGTGCCCTTCTCCTCGTCCACGGGGGAGAGGGAGCGGGGGATGGGCACCCTGGACAGGCTGAAGGGAGACCGAGAGAGCAACTCGAATACGCTCAACAGGAAGACCACGCCCGTGTAGAGTGAGCTGGGACAGGTGGAGGAGGGAGGGGAGAGAGAGGGGGGGGGGGACAGAGGGGAGCCAGGGGGCTCACGCGGAGCGGAGAGACGAGGAGATACTGAGACCGGGTGTTGGATAAAGGAAGCACGAAAAATTAATGAAGAGAAGAAAGAAATCAAGGGGACGCTGGATCTCTCCCATCTTCTTCACTGTTATAAATAGTCTACAGTATCTCACTGAGAGGTAATAACAGGTGATAATAACAACAACAATGAAAGTATTTTACTATTTTAACATGCTAGAAAGGATTTATTTTGTTAATGATCCAACGCGATTAACCATGGGCTACTATTGAAAACAATCCACTTGTGCAATACTACTGCTGATTTAACAACGTAATATTTAACATCAGTTGTTGTTGTGATTATTATTACCGTTATTACAAGCTAGCTCTGTTTGCAATGTTCTAGTTTTGGAATGATATGATTTGTATGATTTTCTCTTCGGATCCTGACGACGTTTACTGTGAATTTCCTAAACTCAGACACGCTGGTATGATCGGTGGTCTGTGTTACCGTGTCATTGGTGTCAAGCATGAGTGTATACAAAGTATGAGAGAACGAGAGTGTGTATTGATTTATATAATTTGATTATTATAAAAAAGATATATATATATATATATACATATATAATATTATTATTATAATTATTAGTCTTATGACTTGTTCTTTGGTAGAAATCTGTTAAATTATTTTTCTGTCTATTTTGTTTTTCTACGCCATGGTTCTAACACACAGGTAAGTTGTGTTAATACTGTAGTAAATTGTCTTCCAACATTGTAACAGAATGATACAATAAGTGACGGACTGAGCAACTTCAGTGTTATTCTGAGTCTGCCTTCTATGGGCTTATGTTAGTCTGACTTCCATTCTAATCAATGTTAGGGTTAGTTGTAGCTGTAGTCATGGTGAACATGTTTGTTTTCTGGGCATTAACATAAACCTCTGTCTGGAGAGAGGAGAGACCAAGAGAAACTGCTATATCTGTACAGAGAAAACAGTTTAAAATTGTACTTAATTACTTTGAGAAAGACCCAAAGTGATTATTTCGAAATCCACGCTAACCATCAGTTTCTCAAATGACATTGACAAAACGTGTGTGTGGGGACTAATGTGGGATGCAGTGGGTGGGGGTACGATACACTAGCAACGTCTTTAAATAAAACATATACGTTGTAATTCAGTATTACCCAAATGCAGACCAATATTTGCAAACATTATAGATACTTTCTTTGGGACCACTGTTATGAAAACAGGGTGTGTATTTTGGGAAGGGGAGGGTTTTTTTCCTCTTTTACTCCTCCCCAACCTGTTCCCACCCACCCTGCGCCTCCTTACCCTACCCTGTCCCTCCCCAACCTGACCCTCCCCAAACTGACCCTCCTCAACATGTCCCTGTCCATCTCTCCCCTGTCCTGTCTCTCCCCTGTCCTGTCTCTCCTCTGTCCTGTTTTTCCACCATGTCCTGACTGTTTCCTCTGTCCTGTCTCTCCACCCTGTCTTGTCTCTCCACCCTTTCCTGTCTCCACCCTGTCCTGTCTCTTTCCTCTGTCCTGTTTCTTCACCCTGTCCTGTCTCTCCCCACACTCACTTGGCTTGGCCTACCATGTCCTTTTTGAATGTCTTTGATGTTTACCCTCATCTAGTCACATGACCTGTCAGAATCACCATGGATAAACATCTCCCAAACCTTCCCTCAATGTAAAAACTCACTGTGTTTATCATGCAACCCTTGGACTTTGACCTTTCAACCCTTTCTGTTTATGAGAATGTATACATGTGTAAACACTCTCCTACCCCTCATTTATTGTCTTAAGTGACCATATAACTGGGCTGGACACTATTGGACACCCTATTACGGATTGGAGAAAGAAAATGAATGACCCAATGCTTCCAGATTCTTTTTAACTTCAGTTTCCTCTTCTTTTTTTCTTCTTTTTTTTGAAAAAATAATAATAATGTGACAAAACTGCACACAGATAGCATTTATGTGGGCAATATGAATAGTATGTAGTTGAGAATAGATATATCTAGAGAAAATGATTATGGTTTATCTAAATGTGTGATAAACTCAAACACTGTATTGCACGAAGTTTATAAAAAAAAAGGACATAACAGATCGATTTACAGACTGATGTGTTTTTTTTCTGTAAAGCCGACCAATGTATCTGATGATGAAAAGGTTCAGTTAATAACACATGAAGAGAAACAGAAAAAGATGGCTTCTATAAGATGGGTGGTACTCTCCACTGCTATGGGGTAGAAACCGTGCTAGAATTGGGCTCTATTCTGCCCCCTCATGGCCGGGCCACATAGGCATTTCTATGATAAACAACCAAGAGATGCCGCGCACATATTCACAAAGACCTGGACATCCGTTGCAGCACTTTATTTAGGAAAAGAGGTGATGATACAACATTTACCAATTCTCCTATGTAACACTATGCAGCCTGACATTTCATTAGACTTGATAGAAGCCAGCTATTGGTCTGGTCAACGAGTCTATTGAGGACTATTAAACAGCTATATATACAGGCTAGACACAGTGTCATGTGTCAGCACTGGCTTCAGTTTCCACTCACTGGAAGGCCTTTTGTGTGTGTGTGTGTGTGTGTGTGTGTGTGTTTGTGTCGCGCGTGTGTGTGTGTTTGTGTCGCGCATGTGTGTGTGTGTCTGTGTTTATGTGTGTGCGTCTGTGTTTATGTGTGTGTCTCGGCCTCTGAGGCCCCCTTTAGACTAGAGGGAGTCCAGAAGAGGGGGGACAGACCTGGAAGGAAGGAAGGACCACGCTGGACGACCTGCGATCAAATAGGCTGACTAAGGTAGGGGGCAAAAGGTTGCTCCCCCCAGAGACAGGAGAGAGAGGG
>JACXGK010001829.1:15504-44020 GCA_016801125.1 Novumbra hubbsi
GCAATGTACAGGACTAATTTTAGAAAGCAAAAGAGTTGTGGGTGTTGGTAAGTATTTTAGCAAGCGGTTGAAATATGAGGGGGGGGGGGGGGGGGGGGCATTTTGAATTAAAGGGGGAAAGTGGCTTGTGCATAAGACACAGTAGCAGTGGTGTTGGTATGTAAATTCCATTTATTTCACAGGTAACACCAGTGAGACAGAATTAAACAATTGTAAGACCATTCAGGATCATATGTGAGTAGAGAATGACAAGCTGGGCTATGACAAATAAATCACATGATGAACAGAAGATTGAATAAACTGCTAAAAATGTAATCTGCTAGGCTTTAACAAAAGACTAAATTATGCAAGAAAATTTAATATAAACACATTATATATACAGAGATGTGCTTGTATGTGATTCTTTAGAAAACGCTGTCAAATATAAATCTGTACCTTTCATTCATATAAATTCATTCTCACATTACGTACAAATCCCATTCACCCAAGAGTGGACGGCACAGGCAATAAATATTGAGTAGATTGACCCCTCACCCTTGGTGAGCCTAATATCCTATTATTGGTAAGTGGAAGGCATCAGTTAGTAATAACATGTTAAGGGATGCTGTGAGATTTTTGTATTTCACTAGGACCTCCAATTGCCTACAGTCAAACAATGTCATTGTAGTTGGAAAATAAAGTATATGTTCAGACTCCAAGGTCAGGACACCTGTGGGGTGGCAAAGCTTAGTTGTTAGGTCGCTGTGCAAGTAACTGAATATTTCAATTGTTTTGCCCTTGAGCAAGGCCATTAACACCAACTGGCTGAATGACAAAATTCATCCCACTATGGCAGCAATGCCACAGATAAAAAGTGTCATCTCTATGCTGCAACAAGACAGAATCAGGAAGTCAAAGTTGTACTTTGTCAAGTGTATGTACAAAACCTTGATTACTATGGCTTGGTAAGACTGCAGATGACCAATAACCCAACTTTGGAGTGGATAAAAATGTATGTCCCTGATCTGAAAAGCATCTGGCTGCCGTGCCCTGGAGGCGGGACTCTTTAGACTAATGTCCACATTTCACACAAAGAAATAAAACAGAATAAATTACATTGTCTGTTTCTGGATAAGTAAAAAAACAAAACACTGAAATCCCCAAATCTCTCAGTATCTCTTTAATATGTAATTTGGTTGAAACAAGGCAATGGGTTTAATATAGTGGGAAAGATAATGTAGGTCTTACCTTAACAACGGTAGTGACCTTTATGTTACCATGGTACCCTGTGAACTTTATCCAACCAATAGCCCCCCAGATAGATGCCCCCACACTCCCACCCCCTGAGGCGAAGTAATTAGAAAGGTAACACTATTAACCAGTGATATGGGCTGTACATAGTAAGAAAGACGCTGCAAACCCACTGCCAGGTATGATTGTGTTTACACGGATAGCTCACTCAAATTACATATTTACTTTTGGGGTCATTTCTTTGGGGACAAGGTAATCAGGTTTAGTTTGGGCAATTAGTTCTACCAATGGCTTTTGCGTACAGACACTGTTTGCTATTTGGTGGGTTATTACAAAAGTCTAAAAAGGTGTTTAAGTTCATCGCAATAAAAGAAGATAGTGTTGTTCTACATCTAGTTCTTTGTGTTTAAGTGGATGATTTTTAGGCAACCGTGTACATTTGAAAGTAAAGTCAGTGCTGGTGAGCATAATTGTTTTTGAAGTCAAAACTGTGTAGACCTGCCAGTCTGTCAGTTAAGCTGGTATTCATTTTCCACAGGCCATGTCAATGTTAACGCCATGTCTGTCGTCATGCTCACACACTTCTGATTTTGAAAAACGAAAGCACAACTGTGACGGCGGTCAGCCTGGTAGCAGTGGAAGATTTTCATTCGTTACCTGAGACCTGACTGTACGGTTCCTTTATCCTATTGTCCAAAGTGACAATGGGATATAGAGCTACTGTGTAAATACTGCAGTGCAATTTGAAATGAATTGTATTGATTTCAGCCCTTGTCCATCAATCTTTCAGTCACTTTGTCCATCTATTTTGTCATCAACAGTATAAAAGAGGGCTCTCCAACACATGGCTGACAACAGTGTCTGCTTGTTTTGGTTGTATCCTTCTAATCAATGTTTATTCCTGGTTATCCAGATGAGTGAACTCTATATAACCTGACATAACTGATCAAGCTCTACCCAACAACTAAAACCAGCAGGCAGTACCTCCCTAGAGGACTGAAGCTTGATTGCTCTCCTGATATTTAAAATAAATTCCCGTAGTGTGTCATTTGGCCTCCCGTGTGCTAGGGGGCACTGCTGTTGCGTTGGGGCAGGCACTTCTCCCATGGGCTGTACGGGAGGGACAGGATCAGGAAGATGATACCCCCCACAATGAGGATGGCTCCAGAAAAGCCCAGACAGGCCACAGACCAAGAGAGTTCGTGGTGGAGCGGTATGGAGTGGTCAGTGGACAACAAGGCCATCACAGACTGGTGGAAGACCAGTATCGATAACAGTACCAGCAGGCCTGTGGGCAGAGGAGATGGGCAGTGAAGGGGGAGGAGCAGGGGGTGGCAAAGAGGATGGGGAAGAGGGAGGGAGAAGAAGGATTGAGAAGGTGTGACTTGTGGGAGAGTAAAACAGGTAGATAGAAAGACTAAGAGAAACCTTTTCAAGACCTTGAAAATACCAAGTCTTGATTTACATGAACTGTGAGGATGTGGGTGAATTGTGAGGTGAGTGTGCTCCTTACAACAACGGGAGGTGTGATTGTGAGGAGGTCTCACTGTGAGGAGGTCTCACTGTGAGGAGCTCTAAATGTGAGGAGCTCTAACAGCAAGAAGCACTAACTGCGAGGAGGTGTAAATATAAGGAGGTCAAACTGTGAGGAGTTCAAACTGCGAGGAGTTCTAACTGTGCATGCAGAATAGTGGATGCTGTCTTTACAGTGTATTTCCTCTTACCTGATAGGATAAAGCAGAAGGAGGCGGGCTTGAGGAAGAAGGGCACCCCTTTGCTGAGGGACATGATGATACAGATAGCACCCATAACCATCATAGACAGAGCAGTCAGAGATAGCACGGCAGCTGCTATGTTCAGGTCTGGGAGGGAGAGAGAGTTCAGTTGTAGAGGGGGGGAAGGAGGGGGGAGTGACAGAGTGGGGGAGGAGGGAGACACCTCTGTGAGCATTGTTCATCTGAGAGTGAGTGGACAAATGTCACAGAAGATAAACACAGCACTGCCGGAAAGAGGGAGGACGGGGACAGTGTGAGATGAAGAGAGGGAGAGGAGGAGGAAGGGACTTGGGAGTCTTACCCTTGTGGGTCGTCTTCTTGAATATCACTGCGTTGTCTCCATTGGTGAGGAATTTAAAGTAAGTGCAGTTGGATTCTGAAGAAAGAAACAGAGATCCCAGAGAAAGAGGGCATTTTACCAGTCCTGGTGATGTGTTTCCCTGTGCCTCCATCCACACTGTCCTTCTAGGCATTATGTCCTATTTCTAACTGCTGTGTCTTGCGAGCTACAGCACCCTGAGACGGCGCTCACAGATCTACCCACTCCCAACCACATCCAATCCACTTGTAATCCCATCCACATCCAATACACACTCCTTCTCCATCCACATCCACTCCCCATCCACAACCACTTCCCATCTACATCCAATACACAACCACTCCCCATCACCATCCAATTCCACCCACTCCCCAGCCCCAACCCTACTCATCCAGGAGTTGGTAGAAGGGAATTTGGCGAGCCAGGGAGGAGGTTTGATGAGCAGCTATGTTGTTTTACTAAAATACTACATGCAAGCTATCTTCGTTCTGGCTCATAAATTTTCAATGAACTCTTGGCGGTGGACTAAAAGCTACCTAGGCGGAGGAATTGGCAGAGCCCATGAAGCTTCCTTGCCAAGTAGGGATAATAAAAACATCTTCTGGTGGAGCAAGTTAATTCCTGTCAGCTAGTTTTTGTCAGTGGGGGACAACAAGGAAGATGAGGTCAACACAGGTATGCACTTAACCCTACAACACATAGATAATGCAGATCTAAATCTAATAGCTTTTCAGCATACTATAGTGCACAACACCTAATCAGCACAGTATAACACCAAGTCAATGAAACTTAAACAGTGTCCCACTAGTGTATTTTAACTCTGCATTTCAGAGGCATTTAAACAGGACCACATTTATAGTGAATTTCCTGCCTCCACTTACATTTAAGTCGATGCAGCTGTATTTTCCATTTGCATTGTTTGCTTGGTCTAATGTATGTAGCTACTGATGCTTGCAGACCATTTTTTCTTTGCTAATCTTGTTCCTGGCCAGATTCAATACCCAGTCTAATGTGTGGCAGTCTGTGTCTCTAACAACAATCCTATTTAACATTGTCAGTCAGTCACTCACTCAGTCAAGGACATTCACTCTTCTTTGCCAGCTACACATATCATTTAATTATTTAGACCTTTTGCCATGACACTCCAAATTGAACACATCCTGTGTCTTTTGAGATCGTCCTTGAGATGTCTCCAGAATTTGATTGGAGTCCATATCTAGAAACCCATTGATTGGACTTGATTTGCAAAGATAAATGTGTCTATACGAGGTTCCTCACATAAAGCATGTCAGAGCCCAAATCAAGCCACAGATTCCATGGAACATTACATAGACCACCAAGAAAGACCTGGAGAAGGTTGTAAAATAACACATTTAAATTTCCCAGAAGCACAGGGGGCTCCATCATTGGGAATTTGAATACGTTTGGAACCATTATGAGCATGAGGAAAGGTTTTCTTGAACTACAAGGCCTAAATGAAAAGTGCTGACTGGCAAAAACAAGAAGCATCATGCTATGGAGATGCTTCTCTGCAGCAGGGACTTGGAGACTGAGGAAAGGATGGAAGAGGCAAAATATGAATATGAGGTACCTGAAGAGCACATTGTAATCTTTAAAAAAAAGCCAAGAGAATGCTTGAGTAGCTTTGGGACAAGTCTGTGGACAACATAGAGTGGCCCAGCCAAAGCCAGGACAGTAACTACATTGAATGTATGTGGGAAGACCTGCGGACATTAGCACAAAATCAGCTGTTCCTGTAAGATTTCCTTGAAGGTGTTTTGGTTGGATTCAACCGAGATAGCAACATTTCAACATGAGCTAAAAAAAATAAAGGTCTATGGGAAAGGGACAATTCAGGAGAGGGAGAAAGGGGACGTTTACATTAGTCAACTGTGTGAAGACCAAGATTATTAAGAAGTGGAGGCAGGACAACGTTCCACAACTGATGACATGACAAGGAGGAAGCTCATCAGAGAGGTGACCAAGTGACCTACGGCAACCTAAAAGGACCCGCAGGAACTTCTCACAGGAACTGGACACTTGAATATTTCAATAGTTGTGCATATTGTGCACAAGTCTGAGCTGTGTGGTAAGGTATTAAGACTGAATCCATTTCTAACGAAGAAAGAACATACACGCCTCTATACATTATGCAAAGAGACGCAGATGTGAAGTGAGAACTACCTGCCCACCTCTTCACCTTTGAGAGGCTCAGTCAGTCAGACGTTATGAGTGATAAACCATAACAGGGAGCGATGCGTATTGGTTAGTCTGCCGCTGACTGACACTGACAGAGAATCACTGTGATTATGTTTGCCAAGCAAGATCTCACAGTCTCACGTTGGTATGAAACATTTGTCCACGGAGAGATAAATATCTACAGAAGGTGTGAAGTCAAAGCAGATGTCTGTAGCTAAACGGAAAAATAGCGAAGATAAACGCTGACCCTGCAAAAGAAAAAATAGGAATAGTATTTAAATGGAGGGTAAACATTATGATTTCAAGTATATTTGAATGCTGACAGTTAGGTTGAGGGTTAAGGTTTTATCTCTCCAATGACCTGCCTTCAACCTTTGGAGTCAGAGAGTGTGGCTTTGGCCATTCATTTACCATCGCTAAGATCCAGAGTCTATAGTAGAGCTCCTCATCTGGACAAACTTCTAGTATAGACTTGTATCTTGTGTGAATTGTCTGAATTGCCATGGACAGGCGCCAGGGGCATGTAAACATGAATGTGAAATAGAGACGCACAGACGGCAAAACAGTTGTTTTTATCCCAACATGAGGAGTCACACACACACACACACACTCTCACACACAGCAGAGCCTGCCTGTCAGGCGCTGTGGGCCATGACTGTTAGTGGGGAGAGGAAGGAACGCCAGAATGGATACAGATTACTCCATGACACACAGACCCTCACTGTAAACACAGACGTTTATCTGCTAGACAACACACAAGGGGAGTCCAACATAGATGTGTATTGACCTGTATTGACATCCATAGTGAACCAGTAGAGTGAAAATAAATATTCCTAATGAATATAATGTAATCTACGTGTTCATTTTTTGTGGGCAGGATTTTTTTTCTTTCAGTAGTGACTCAAAACCTTTTCACCCAATCCAATTAATTGATTGATTGCTTGGAATGGGGTCATACAGCCGTGGCAAAAAAGTTTAGAGAATGACACAAATGTTCATTTTCACAAAGTCTACTGCATCAATGTTTATGATGGCAATTTGCATATACTCCAGAATGCCATGATGAATCAGATGAATTGCAATCCCTCTGGATGGCATGGAGATTGCTGCTAGTCAGATCTACCATTTATCAGATCATCAAGAACTTCAAGGAGAGGGGTTCAATTGTTGTGAAGAAGGCTTCAGGGTCCCCATAAAAGTGCTTCAGGACGCCCAAGAAAGACCAGAAACTGCCAGGACCGTCTCCTAAAGTTGATTCAGCTGCAGAATCGGGGCACCACCAGTGCAGAGCTCAGGAATGGCAGCAGGCAGGGGTGAGTGCATCTGCACTCACTGTGAGGCAAAGACTTTTGGAGGATGGCCTGGTGTTAAGAAGGGCAGTGAAGAAGCCACTTCTCACCAGGAAAAACATCAGGGACAGACTGATATTCTGCAAAAAGTACAGGGATTGCTGAGGACTTCATTTTTTCTGACGAATCCCGTTTACGATTGTTTGGGGCATCTGGAGAACAAAAGGTGATTGCTACCATCAGTCCGGTGTCATGCCAACAGTAAAGCATCCTGAGACCATTCATGTGTGGGGTTGCTTCTAAGCCAAGGGAGTGGGCTCACTCACAATTTTGCCTAAGAACACAGCCAGGAATAAAGAATTGTACCAAAACATCCAACAAGAGAAACTTCTCCAAACCATCTAAGAACAGTTTGGTGATGAACAATGCCTTTTCCAGCATGATGGAGCACCTTGCCATAAGACAAAAGTGTTAACTAAGTGGCTTGGGGAGCAAAACATCAACATTTTTGGTCCATTAGTCATTCGTCTTCCACCGTTCCTTCAGTTGATCCAAAGTGCTAAAAGATTCATGGATCATGACTCATTTCGTTTATTATTCTTCGGGTGAATGAGATTCAAAGACCCGTGGATCATTGATTATTTTGTTCATCATTCCTTCCGGTAAACGACATTTGAACATCTAAAACAGCCATGGATCAACATTCATTTTGTTCATCGTTCCTTTCAGTGAATGGGATGCGAAGACCCGTAAGAACCAAAAAACTAACAAATCACCTACTGAGATGAATAAAATAATAATGATTCACCAGAAACATGAGTTCAAAAAGAAAACATGTTTGTGTTCGACCCAGTTCGAAGAAATAGAGAAACCACGCAAAGCCCTCCTACAACTAGCCTGTGAGTGGAGGTTGTTTGAAAACTAATATCCAGCGGAAATTAGAGAGTCAGCGGAAACTTTTTTTAATGGGTAAGTTTCCAGACATCCAAGATAGGAGGTGTGGCCATGACAAAAGATAGGAGGTGTGGCCATGACAAAAGCGCTTTACTGTGTTTCTTTTTCTTTTATATTTGTTACAAACTTGGTATTCATTTATCTACGTATTTGGCTTGGTTAACTGCTTGTTTAACTGCTTGGTTAACTGCTTGGTTAACTGCTTGTTTAACTGCTTGGTTAACTGCTTGGTTAACTGCTATCTAGGTACCATGGTTGTTTTAAATGTGCAATATAAATATACTTGACATTGCATAATTAATCTGTACCCAGTGTAAAAGATATAACGTAAAACATTGATAATAATGTATATCACAGCCAGCCACGGCTAGTCTGAGTGAATATTTGGCTATTCTATGAAGCATTCTAGACAGGAGTAAGCTATCTCATCCTACCTTATCCTTCCATAGACCCTTCTGATCTATGTGACTAATACCTGCACATATCCACCACTGGACAATCCCTACAGACAGAAATGGGTTATTCCTCAGACGGGGGGGACAAGAGGAGTGTAATAGTAGAACCGTGAAGTAAGTGGCTCATGAATAGATCTTAAATCTACTGTCACAATGTCAAATGTGCTAGCTCATCAACAACTGCCTGCAGACCTGCCCACAATCCTGTGGATTGAAAATGAGAATGTATCCGTTATAATTTTATATAATATAATTCCAGATGAGATTAGATTATATTTTATGATCTAAAGAAAATACAACATGATAAAAAGGAAGCATCAATTTTACATAAACACATGTTTACTAGGACCCTGTAAACCTCATGTTCTGATTTCAATTCACCAAGAAACATCTAAATGTCATGCTTAAAGATAATGTAATGTGTCTGAAAGACCAGTGACGACATGTAGAATTGTCAAATTCTGACATATTTCTTGTTAACTTCTGGGTAACTGAGATTTCGACAGGCTCCTTTTCAAAACACAGTATTCTTTTAATGACTGAATGTGCACATTATCGGTAGGATGGCCCAGATACATACATATACAGCAACGCTGGCATTTCCAGGCAGATATTCACACACTTGTGTATACGGACGAACATGCACACACACACACAAACCCAAGTGCATGCACACACACACACACATTGATGTTGCACTGATTAACATTCCTAGGAGGCTGCCATCACAGTGCTGTAACCTATCATGTTTAGCCTAGAGACAAGTGCAGCGGAAGGAGAGGAAGCCTTTTGTGTTCCAGCTAACACACTGCACTGCAGTGGAACCAAGGTTTGGTCTTGGAGTTACTGCAGTGTTGCCACTGGCATGGAACACAAAGGACATAACCTTGCCTGTCCCCAACATCAACTCCTGGCTGTCCCTTAACCTGGTCTGCCCTAAAGCAACAGACAGACAAACATAGAGACTGACAGAAAGACAGACTGAGAGACAGGCAAACATAGACAGACAGACAGACAGGTGAAGAGAGACAGAGAGAAAAACAGAGAGGTAGTCAAACGGAGAGACAGACAGACGGATAGA
Organism: Novumbra hubbsi; assembly: GCA_016801125.1. NCBI lineage: Eukaryota > Metazoa > Chordata > Actinopteri > Esociformes > Umbridae > Novumbra > Novumbra hubbsi. Next base: position 24,807 of record JACXGK010001829.1, read on the forward strand.
CAGATATGTCCCTGACCTCCAGGCAGATCAGCGGGGCCACAACTCTCTCTTTCTGGGTCAATGTCGTCCACCCACAGGGTGCGGGTACATCCCTTCCACAGGCCATAGTAGGCTGTCTGACAGGTCTGGTTGTTGCTCCAGGTCTTGGGCGTGGCAAGCTCCACCCAGAACTCTGTTCCCACCCCCAGCACTGTTAGGGTGACGCCCACAATGGCCACGAAGAAAGCCAGCTTGATCTTCCCTTCCTGGCTGTCACTCATCTTTGGGTTTCTCCGGGTAGCACGCCCCCCTCCCTTTACCCCAGCCAGGCCTGCCACGCCCCCATGATGACCGACTCCTCCCACCCCGATACGTCCATCATCTTCAGTCTGAACCATGTAGTTGGACCACATGGTGGCCGAAACCAATGGCCAAGAGAGGTCGCACAGAGAGAGGGGGAGAGAGAGGGGAGTGGGGGAGTGTAGATGAAAGGAGGGTGTGAGAGAGGACAGTGGGAGAGAGGAGGAGCAAAATAGCAGGAGAGAGTAGAGCTAAAAAAGGATGTGAATAGAGAGATAACAACAGATCAAAGGTGGATACAGAGGACAGTTTGGCGGAATAGAGGAAATGGGGACTGAGTGGAGAAGAGGACTGGAGGACTGGCTGTTTCTTATTTGCTGGAACACCCCCTGAAGGAAGACAAGAAAAGAGGGAAACAAATGAATAGGAGAAAACCAACAGACAACAAAGATAAATGCATTTAGACTCCAAGAGTGTCCAAATCACTGATTCATCCTCTGTGGTTTGGTCACTCTTGGTCTTCATCCAATTCAATAGAAATTATGATTCTCTAAAACCGGAGATTACGTCTAGGTTTGGGTCAGCGAGAGTGTTGTGTCAGAACTTGGGTCTATCCTGACTCAGAACCACTTAACTATAACGGAACGATATTGTTTTGGCCTTTCCTGTGCCAACATCCCACAAGCAGGTATCGCTGAGCCATCCATACAGATCCTCGTGAGCCCGGTGGATAACAAGTTGCTACAAATATCCCTCTGAAAGTAATACTCTGCATAACATGTATACCAGTAGATACTGGGAAGGTTTTTGCCTATGTGTGTGTATGCATGCGTGCCTGAGTGCATGTGTATATGCTGCAGTGTGCGTGTGTTTGTGTAAGTGTTTGTGTATGCTGCAGTGTGTGTGAGGTGATAATTGAGCCCTGGTCAATTTACAGATTACAGTGTGTGCTGTGTAACTCCACGCAGTGACAGGAGGGGTGGACCATTTGCGTCCCAGGCCACAGTCGGAAAGCATTGCCTAATATCGTATCCATTTAAACTGCGGTGTTATATCAACTCTGGCCATAACCCCTACACTCCCGACACATGAATGCATCTGGGAAGGTTGGATCAGATTATATTCCACAATATTTCCTGTGGGTAGAGACAATGGTTGATTTGGTGTTTGTTTAAATCTGTGAAACGACATGTTATATGCTGGTAACATGCCCAGTGGATAAGTTAATGTCTGAAGTGTAGAAATGCTTGTATGAAGAATGCCTAGCGTGCTCCCTGCTAATCTATAGCCAAGTCAAGAGTACTTGTTGCCCTTTTTAAAATGGTGGACGGGGACGTTCTTTTGACAGCCCTGGCGACCACAGTGGAAGGGATCACTTACAGCATGTATCCCTCAGGGCAAAAACACCAGGCTCTCCAGACCCCAGAAGATTGTTGGATTCTATATAGTGGAGGTTTTTAGCTTTAATCTAGAAATGCTATCTATATTGGTTAAACCCTTACAAACGTATTTTTGGGGTATCCAAATATAATTGGTCCACATGTAATATTTAGTCCCATATATCTGGCACAGTGTCTACATCATGCATTAGCGGTACGCATTAGCGGGTGTTTTACATTCAGAAGAGAGCAGCAAGAGCTTTCTTGTTTGGCTTCACGTGAATCAAGCCTAGTTTGAGTTTAGCTCATCTAGGATGTTGGCATGAATTGATACTATGCAGCTGGATATTTTATTAGATATGTCTAAGTTATTAAACATACACTCAGGTTTTAGCCGGAATTCTTAAACGGATTTGAGAGACGTGGTATTCCTCTGGCTGATGTTCTACTACATTGCAGACTTTCAGTCCAATGTGGGTGTCAGTCTGTTATACTTTCTGTTAACCTTGGTCTCAATGGACAGTGAGTGAACAACATACTTCACACATTTCCCAAAGCAGCCTGTGATCACAGATGTATATTCCCCAAGGTTGCAGAAGACCGTGGTGGATAAAACCTCTGACCAACGTCCACTATCGACCATCTCGCCGAACATAGTGCAGATGATTCCCTCTTAAGCTGTTGAACGTTGGCAGCGCCGGTTGGGGAGGATTCGTGCCCGCTCATATTATTAATGATTGCTATTTGAACCACGTCATTTGCGCGGTTCCGACATTCAGGGTTGTGCTTCTGATACCCGGCTCAGTCCCACTTGGTCCCAACCCAACCACACCTCTGGTTGGTTCCTAATGTAAGCTGACTGGCAAAGTCACAAGAAGCACAGTGTCTGGAGCGGGAAGGAACACACTTTGGCCAGTGACAGTGAAGGCCTCATCTCTGTTGCTGGTGCCAGGTTCACAAACATGTTGCATTGACCAACGTGCTAATTGAACAACGTTTCCTCTATGCTTGCCCCTGGTTTGCTTGGTTCAGTATCTGTTGGGTGGGCTTGGGGCAACTTCCCATAGTGTGTCCTATCTGGAACACGGTAATCAAAATTGTTGTTTACAGAAATGCTTGTTTGCTAAGTAAATGCTTGTGTGCAACTTTATGTGGGTGCTACCATGGTTACTGGTAATTCTGATTGAGTCCTCAAAAACAAAGTGCGAATCAATTACTAATAAACCATTGTAGGACAATAACCCCCCAAAAATGCTTGTCTTATAATTTTTGTGCTTCTGTATCATTTACACACTTCACTGTTCACGTACCTGAAAAGAGGGCCATATTGTAATCAAGGTAGAATTCACTATAGTAAAAGTAAATTGGTTACAAAAACATATATATATTTTTTTTAAGTAATAGAGCAAGACACAGTACCTTTCTTACGATTTGTCTTTTATAAACAATTCACCGTTAATGAATGAGGATGAAAGCAAAGCTGACAACCTGCACTTTTACTTCATAGTACTGTATCCTTGCGTGCATTTTAACATGATAGCATTGTATTCTGTGACATTTCTGGGGTACAGAGCAACAGCAAATGTATCAGGGCTGGACTTGTTGTACATAGAACAAACATTATTTCTTTCTTAAGGTACAGACTTGAATCTAATGCAGGATAAAAAGAAAATCTGCTGACAAATCAGGAAATCTAGAGCAGCACACACCTAAGATGAACTGATATCTAATTTCCTCCACAGGATGAAAATAAAGGCTAACTAATACAGAAACCTGTTTAACAGATGGGATTAAATTGGATTTAAAAGCAAATTACATAACATGTATTTATGCTTATAACATTAGTCAAGATGAAACTGCAGTTTTTGTTTCGAGGGTTCTTTCTGTTACTTGTTATACAGCTGAACTAAAATGTCAGACTGTAACTACTCACACACGTTGCGGGAAACACATCTGTTTGTGAAAATCAGAAACACTCTCTACAATGTATATAACCTTCACTTCTGCCACCGATACAACATGCAGCTATAAGCACTAATTAATGGACCAATGACATTAATGAGAATGAAAAAGTCTGACCTGTTTTGGGTGTGTTGTTCACTTCGGGGGAAAAGTCGTTTGAAAGCCGGGAGAGAAAGTTGGGAGAGTTGGCGAGGGCGTGAGAGAGAGAGAGAGTCAGTGTGTGTTACGGGGGGTGGGGGTGAGTAACGGTTCTGCAAAGAGAAACTAATAGGAGGGGTGTTGGGTACTTTGGTTCTGTAGTGTTATTACTGGCTACGGTCCCTAAGAATGTCTGTGTTTCTGGGTCTCCCTGTGCGTGTTCACACTCACCAGCACGTTCATTTGAAATCTTGAACGTTTGGGGTAGAACTGTTGCTATGGGCAATCTTTCAGCGTGAACACAACAAATGTTTGTGTGGCTTAAAACATTGATGTCTGCCTAGTGGTGTGTCTATGGTGTTTCTGCGGTGTGTCTGTGGTGTTTCTGCGGTGTGTCTGTGGTGTTTCTGCGGTGTGTCTGTGGTGTGTCTGTGCCTGTTTGTCCCAGGGGGCCGAGCGGCGCGAGAGGTGAGGTATGTGTGTGTGTGATTGTCTATTTTGGAAACCACCTGTTAATGACATTAAGTGGTGCCAAAGGAGGGGCCTCGGTCGTGTTTATATTAGCGGAGGCCAGGGCAGGACTTCACAGCAACACGTAGCACACTGTTAATCGTGTGGAAGGGGCTGGGGGATTAGGGCGAAAGAAAGGGATGGAGACATTATAATTGACAGGTTGGCGGAAACAGAAGGACAGGGACTACTGGGGGGGGGGGGGGGGGGGGGGGGGGGGGGGGGGGGGGGGGGGGGGGGGGGGGGTCAGATGGGGACAACTGAGGCCACTGAGGAACGGGCTAAAGAGACCAGAAACCATCTCTACGCTTCTCATTCCTGTAGAGCCGCAGAACCATGGTCACCGATATAGCGGAATGAAACCCTATTAGTTGTTCTACATGTAATAAGAACTATCCTATTCAGTCAGTGTTCCACTCTATAGAACCACTAGAACCTTCCTTCAAACCCGTAGATTTGATGGGGTCCGGTTAACCTCCAGGGACGAGTGAATTCATAAATATGTAGATCTAACCCTAACCCTGGTTTTAGTCTTTTGTAGCTTTTTCCAAGTCCAAGTGGCAATGGGGGAGAACCACCTTTTTCCCACTTCAGTCACAGCCATAGGAACTATAAACGACAGTAGCAGCTGAGAACGATGACTGTGCATTTGTGAGGAACTTATTACTGAGAGAACAGAAATGTAGACAACAGACCTTCCACGGCCTTGCACACAAGATATACCAGTGTTCCAGCCTTGTAGATGGGCCTTTCTATAAAGATCACAGTAATGGATGAGCATTAGTCTGGTATTAGTTATGAATCTTCACGCCCCGCGATGCCCAGTGTCCAGTATCTTGAGGATGCTAGCACAGTACTTTTACTTGTAAAAGGTACCTGCATCAAGCATAGGTTAAAAGAACTCATGGACAAGGTATTTCATGACTAACATAATATAACATGATTTGTTTTCCTGAAACAAAAACCTAACTGAATTTTTTGGAAGATGATCCTGGCGTTGTTTAAAATTCCCTTTGTCATCGATCCAAATAACACGATACTTACTGGAAGACACTCATGCAATGTGTTTACCATTTACGGCTAAAATATGCAAGCAACTCCGTTTGTCTACTCCGATTTTAGAAACAACCATGGACTGTGTCTTTCTGGTGTTCAAGCACGGCTTTCAATTGATGCTGTTGTTCCTGAATGTCAACAAAAGTTTCTGGTAGGTTTTGGAAAGCATCCTCTGTTTTGGAGGCACACACAAAAAAATCTATGTCATAAGCATACACATGGAGATTTGAAGATTTTACATTACTACCTATACCAAAATGTATCTACTATATGAAAAAGACCGTCCCGGAAATGTAATCTTGAGACACTGTCTTTGTTTACTGTCCAAACTCTGACTTCCTGCCCTCCTTTGACACACATTGGGTTCTGTTAGGCAGAAGTCTTTCGTCATGACCCAGCTCCTGCTCTGCTGTGCTCAGCTGGAAGGCTCACAGTTTGGGTTATACACAACATGTGACAGAGGGAGAGAACCCTAAGAGAGAACGCTGGCAGAGGGAGAGAGAAGTCTAGCAGCTCAGGGGTGATAGGTACACAGCAAATTAGCTACCGCCCCTCGACCCAGTCACGACTGATCTCAGTTCCCGCTGATTCCTGTGAATGCGGCACAGCAAAGTAATGTATTGGTACGTGATAAAAAAGGAAATGGCTACTTAACTGGATTTATTTTCTTAGTGGGTGGGTGGGGGAGGGCATGGTCAGATTTGCCATTTGTGCCTCCAGTATTTCCTCTGTCCAATTCCAGTGTAATGCTTTAGACTGGGGCTGCTCACTCCTGTTCCTGGAGAGCTAGCGCCCTGCAGATCTGTCCAGCCGTCATTTTGCACGTCTGATTCTAATAATGAGCTGATGACAAGCTAAGTCAAGTTTGTCATGACTGTGGTTGGAGATAAAACCTACCGCAAGGTAGATCTCCATGACCAGGAACAAGCAACCCTGCTTTGTATCTCCACTGAAGATCTTTGAACATTAACAATACACATAATTAACAATCTCAAGTTCTCATACACACATCACTCACTACTTCTGTGAGATGTACAACTAACATGCGCTAACGCACACACATCTGTCCTGGTGACACAACAGTCACCATTCACAACATTAGGTAAAGCTTCTCTTTCAGACTCAACACACCTAGGATTGCAGGGTACCAGAGTGCTAAAATTATGTTTGTAGGTTCTTTGTTGAACCTGCCGCTTCACCTAAATTGTAATGGCGTCAAGATCCTCGTCAATAGAATGCTCAGCACAATCCAGTCTTGTCAAAGATTATTCTTTTAGTTCTTTCCTCGGATAACACTCATCTAAATCGAAGGCTTAGTCAGTGTACGTCCATGTCCATCTGAGGTCCAGTTCGGCTGCACAGATCATTTAGGTTGTCAGATCTTAATCTCACTGAGAACTTGTGGTCAATCTTAGAGGCAGTGGGACAAACAGAAATCCACCAATTCGGACTTCAAGCATTGATTATGCAAGAATGGGCTGCCATCAGTCAGGATGTGGCCCAGAAGTTAATTGACATCATGCCAGGGCCAATGGCAGAGGTCTTGAAGAAAAAGGGTCATGAGCTTTTGCATGAGCTTAATGTAATTGTCAAGAAAAGCTGTTGACACTTATGAAATGCTTGTAAATATACATCAATACACTATAGTAACATCTAACGATCTAAACACACAGAAGCAGCACACTTTGGGTAAATTATGTAATTCTAAAAACTTGTGGCCACGGCTGTACACACACAGCCTTTGCCAGTACACAGTGGGTCTTTTCTCAGCGTCCGCTCTCCCTGTACTACTGCAGTGTTCCATCTTTCTGAATGAAGATTGATTAGGGTGGGGGAGAGCGTGGCACAAAATGACAATGACCGATCCCAGTGAAAACATTAGTACATGGATACTACTGTTTGCAGCATTCCACCTGCCTGGGTGGCCTACTGGGTTGGGATAAAATCTGGTTTGTGTTTTCACTCCATGGATTGGAGGCGAATTAGGGTGGGTAAAGTGATTTTCAGCTGGGCTTTTTGGCACCACAACGCATGGTCCAGAGGGATTTCCTCCATCAGGTGCAGCGTTCCAGACGATGAGAGATGGGATGCATGGAGCTGGCACAGTTCATTATTCCCATGATAGTGTCACGTCTGTTCTGCACAATACATTTCTTCAGAAGTTCTCTCCAGAAAAAGGACCCAGGTGAGAATAGACAGTACTGAAGGCAGCAGGGCCAAACTATATTCATGGCACTTAGGCAAGTTATTTACCCATGAATTCTGCTAATTACAGATCCAGCTGAGGTCAAGTTTAATTGTTGTCTTGACATTGAATGGAAGAATATGCAAGCCTGATATTTACACATTGCTGGTAAACTCCCAATAACTTCAAAAGGTTGATACTGTTGCAACTATTGAACCAATATATGGACATTTTAATGTGGGGAATTGAGGATACAAATAGATAATTGGCATTGAGAAATAGGATGACATTAAACTGAGGCCAAAAACGTTCAACACATGCACTCTGTTTCAGAAAGCGACGTCTTGTAGGTAAATGCATTGAATAATTTCTGTTTATTTAGCCCTCCTGCTAATGTCAAAGACAAAACAGGAGCCAAGTTAGTTGTGATTGGCCCCGCCACACTGCCAAAACAAATATCCTAGTGAGAGGTCTCACTCTGGGTCACCCACTTCAGCAAACAAGGGAAATAATAAGCGTCCTGCCTTGATGGGCTGTATACATTAATATGCCCCATCTTGGTGGTTTATATCGATCCCAGAAGCAATTGCTGTGAATATCTCTAAAGAATGAAATGCCAGGTAAATTCTCGTTGAATTCTTTCATAAAGTGGTGCGACTGCAGCACTAGCGAGGAGTTTGTGTCATGGCAGTGTTCATGGAATAACATTGTGTACCCTGGCGATTAGCCACGCTCTGTCGAATGGAATTTGGAAGCAGCTCCACTGCCTGGACAGAAGACAAAACTACAGCATTCCATCAACCAATGACCTCACAGTACTAAACTGCCTTCCTTTGATCATTAACTGGCAAATGTACTGGAGTGCAAAAATAAACGTAGTTTGTTTATCTTCTTTTTAATCAGTCTCCAGAAACATGTCAGTGGCAGGCAGCAATTCTAACTGCAGCGTGTCAGTGTGTTTGTGTAAAAAAAATAAAACATGCCAAGAAAATACCATGTAAATCCATTTTAATCAACTTTTGAAAACAGGACAAAAACAAATGAAAGATCCAAACTCCTGTTATAAACTAGATGTGGTTTTAGCACTTTTTAATTCCATTAATTCACTTAAGAAATCACATTTTCCAAAAAAGAAATTAAATGACATGGTAACATTTAAAAAGCAAACATCAGAAAGGAAGATACATTTCAGAGTATTTTCACTGGTACAGCCTAACTCTCAGTCTAACAGAAAGCATCAATGGGAAACTCCCTCACAACCATAATGCAAGTGGTGGTCCTTGGAGCTAGACAGATGTGGAAGGAAATGAGAGGAAGTGAGACCAAGTGTATATATATATATATATATACACACTTCAGGAGACAATCTTTAAGGACTGGGAACAGCATCGCTGCACATGCCAATTTATTCTAACAATCCAATTGAATGCAACACTTGACAACTGGTAGAAAAGTCTATACTCCTCTTAAGTTAAAAAACATCACGTTTCAGAAATCCATCTCTCCCATTCCATGACAACAAACCCATTAACTAACTCTAAAGACAAGGCGTACAATCACAGAAGATTACCTGATTTTGTTACTACCTACCTGATAATTTGGTTGCAGTATATTCTGCATTTAATTAGAGGGGTACTTGGTAGAACAGGAGCCATTGGTATGAATAGTTATGCTTTTATTTGGTCAGCTGGCGAGACATTACACAAGCACTACACGGCCAAAAGAAACTTCTGAATTAGCTGTTCAATATCCGGCAAAAAAAGAAGCTAAAGAACCTCCATCCAGACAAAGCAATAGTTTCTAAAAGAATGACAAACTCAAACCATTGTTACCTGAAAATACCAAAACCATGAAATGACAACATGTAAAGACAACCTTGCTATAAGTATAAACATATGAAGGAGTACATCATATATTCTATTCTAGAGTGACATAAAAATAACATGAAGGCTTTTATTTAGATGGAGCCCTACTCAATACCAATTCAATATTTACCACAATGACAAACGTCTTAACGCACTACCTTAACCCCTTCTCTCTATTGCTCTATGGACAGAAGTGTGGGGACAGAATGCCTTCGCCTGATAAAAACAGTGCTGGATGAATTCAAGGTTTCAATAATAAAAACAAAAAAAAGAGACAGTATTGCAAATGTACGGTTCTCCACATCAAACTCTGGCCCTGGGGAATAGATACAACGTGGGACACTAAAGTATGAGAATCAAAACAGCGGCCATTCAGATAAACGAATCCAATAAATGACAGGGTGTGTTGGGCTTTTGTATGGTTGCTGCTTCTCGCCCCCTCCTCACACAGGGTGGGTTTAGTCTGATGTTCATGAAACAAACGGGGAAAACTCCAATCCAAAATCCGAGAAGAAAAATCACAAATGAGGCTAGTCCTGTTAATAACTTTCCACCATATTTAGTTTTTCACCCCTTCTCTCCTATATCAAATCCCCTTTCTCTACCCCTCTTATCTCATACATGCGGTTGGCTCAAATAATGTCATCACCTTCCCCTCAATCTCCCTCCATCGCCATATTAAATGTAAAATGCCCCACCAACACCCTGACTTGGCTCACCTTCCTTAAGTACTTAAACCAGGATCCCTGCATTTAAATACAAACCTTTAGGTGTGGCAAGTCACCCCCCCCACCCTAGACCGACCCATTCCTTCCTCAAAGTATAAAAGTAATTAATCTCTGGACCTGTTACTACACACAACTCAAATCGTCTACCCTCCGCCCTCGTATCGCCTCGCTTTGGCCCAATTCCAAAAGGATCCCAAGCCCCTCCCCATGGACACGCCTACTTGCTGCACCTGATCCGAAGACGGGCTAAGAAAATATGATGTTGCTCACACATAGCCCATCCTATCATGTTACAGCTTAGCTGGTGGGGGACAGGGGTCCATTTGGAAAGGGCCGAACCACCCTCCCCGCTCCAGTCCGCCGTCCTCTACCAGAAGTCTCGGCGGTGGTAGGCGTCGGGGTCGCAGTACTTGGTCACCACAACCCGGTTGGCAAACTTCCTGCCCGTGAGACCCTGCATGGCCTTCTGGGAGTCGAACACTGACATGAACTCCACAAAAATCTACAGGACAGAGAGAAGACGACGTTAAGAAGGTTAACGGAGGTTCTTGGAGAAGTCCTTCGCGGCGCTAGACCCTGTGGCTCGGTCGCTCACCTTGCCCGTGCCGGGGACCTCCAGCCCGTCCACAGGCCGGGGAATCTCAATGCTCTTGACCTGGCCGTACTTGCTGCACTCGTCCCTCACATCCTCCACGATCTCCTCGTACTCCTCCTCGTCCACCAGCTCCTCGGGGGCCACCATGTTCATCAGACACAGCACCTCCGTGGGCAGGCCTCCCATCTGGGTCATGGAGCTGTTCATCAGGCCCGGGACCTGCAGCGTCACTGGGGTCTGGTTGATGCTCGTCTGCGGGATGGGAAGAGGTGGTGGTGAGAGAACACGCCCCCGGGCACTGGAAGAGTGCCACTTGGATTTCAGGCAACACCAAAGGCGCTACATACGCTCCCCTCATCTCCCCCCACGATCGAACCAAGATCCTCTACAGACAAGGAACAGGCTCAGATCTGCCGGCTCCCTAGAGCTCCAGGTTTCCCTACAATCCGAGGCGACTCTTACCAAGGTAGCATTCTTAGATCCCACGCTGGCTCTCTGTACCAGGAGCTTCTTATCTCCCAGCTGCATGCCGTTGAGTCCGGCTATGGCCTGTAGGGAGAAGGCATCTCTAAGCGGTTAATCGTCAGCAGGGAGACACCGTTGGGATCTTCGCATTTCTACACTGTCAACATTTAACACCGTTCTTGAAAGCTGAATTAATGTACACGTAATTAGGATGTCGCCCAGGTGGCCTAGATTGTCACTTACAAAGGCGTTCAGATCTATCTACTGTGATTCAGTTAAAGGAACTATTCAAATTGATCACTTTGAATGGACACAGCAAATAATGCCCCTTTTAAAATCAAACAGTCTTGAACAATACACATGAAAGTACATTTTGATTAACTTGTCAGTAAAAATGAAATGAACAGAGCTTGAAAATGAAAAGCCACATACAACTGAGAACTTTCAAAAAAACTAATATTAAGTAGTAGGGCACAAAGGGTTGATGGCTACCTGGTTCTCCATGGTGACCTGGTCGTTCAGGTTGACGTCGACATATTCGCAGAACGCGTAACCCTTAGACAAACCAGTAGCACTGTCCTTGACCAGGTTAAAGGCCTTCAGAGGCCCAAATGACGTCAAGAGCTCCTTCACCTGAAAAACAACGAAAGCGGGTGAGATTCACAGCAACAAGGAATAAAGAAAAGATGAGGTATACGGCACCACAGTCGTTGGCTACAGCTTATAGTGAGGAGCTCATGACCAGGTTCAGGTAGAACCACCGACCGGGTTCAGGTAGAACCACCGACCGGGTTCAGGTAGAACCACCGACCTTGTTGGAGGGCGGTTGAGGTTAGCTCACTGATCAGGTTAGGAGGGCGGTTGAGGTTAGCTCACTGGTCAGGTTAGGAGGGCGGTTGAGGTTAGCTCACTGATCAGGTTAGGAGGGCGGTTGAGGTTAGCTCACTGATCAGGTTTGGAGGGCGGTTGAGGTAAAAATCACTTACCTGGTCATCGTTCAGGTAGTTGGGCAGTCCCCCAATGAAGAGCTTGTGGGCAGAATCTGGCACCACTGTGGACACAACCCCTACAGAGAGATGGACAAGTGATTCAAATGAGGCACACATCCAGCACGGTGAATACATCTGATCCTGGCGACCCATATATAATTGCGGACAAGCCAGTTCCAATGATGCTATTTTATGGAATACTTTTGAGCTGTGGATTTACAACATTACTTTTCAGACATGCCAACCAAGATAAACGCTGTTCCTTATTGCCAGCCCCACAACATGCTATGTTAACCATCACTACAGACTGTTACACTATCACAGTCTCTGGGCGTCTGGGGGAAAAGTACTGTCTATGTGTTTTAAATGATAAATGAGGAGTTCCCTTTTTGGTTCTGCTGGAATACACTATACTGCAGTGCAGGGAGACCAACTGGCTGGCACTTGCTCATGTCTTGACAGAGATGTAGAAAAGGAAAGACTGGGAACTCATTTTAATAAACCTGAATACGTTAAGCTAGTAGTACCCAGCTAGAGTACCCCTACACATGCCCAACCCAGGCAGACAGACCAGGGGTTAATAAAGGCAGAGAGACAGGCAGACAGACCAGGCACGTAGACGCTGGGGTTAATAAAGGCAGAGAGACAGGCAGACAGACCAGGCACGTAGACGCTGGGGTTAATAAAGGCAGAGAGACAGGCAGACAGACCAGGCACGTAGACGCTGGGGTTCTCGCTCATGCCGGGCAGGGGCTGGTAGTCATGGGGACGGCGGATCTTCAAACTCTGTCCCTGGAAGATGATGCCATCGAACGCCATGGCCTGGGTCGTCTCATCCACTGAGCGGAACTATGAACAACAAACACACCGGGCGTTACACATGTGTAGGGAAATTCTTTCGACCCGTCAACGGTACGTAACACACAACTCAATGTTACTACAGAGAAAGGATCTGAGAAGGTTTTTCTCCAACAGGTGTTGAGACCTCGAGGAAGGCGAAGTTCTTGTCCTGGTTGATCTGCACGGCGAGGACGGGGTTTCCTGGAGCCTGGGTGAGTCCGCCCAGGCGCATCTGGGCGTTGAAGAAGTCCATCATGGACTCCTACGAGCAGAGAAACACATTCAGGCACAATTGTGAACAACTTCTATGCGGCCCGTCTCTCGGTTCTCCGTGTAGACATCCAGGAGCCAGCCCACCTCTGTGATGCCAAACGGGATGTTCCCCACGTAGAGGCGGCGAGCCTGTCTGGTCATCTGGCTGCCCACAACGGGGACGGGAGTGGGGGTCACGGCCAGGCCGTCGGGGGTCATGGTGGGCAGCAGGGCCGTGGCTGGGATCTGACCCGCGGCTGGGACACAAATCACAAGTCAGAAGGGCCAAACGAAGAAGAGGAGGGGGAGGGACATTAAGGCGTGTTCTCTCACCTTGCATGGCTTTGTACTGCATGGGCGTGATGTGTTCAAAGCCAGGAGGAGGGACGTCCCAGTACTTCTTCACTTTGTTCTTCTTCTTCTCGCGGTGTGGGGAACGACTAATAGAGAAGGGGAACAGATTCGGGGAAGAAACGTTGGTTAACTCCGTAACAGCAAGCTGTCCTGTGAGAGTCAATCCATAGACGTTTATGCCTTGAAACGTAAGACTCCATGTTGCAGTTATTACAACTTTCATAGAATGTAACAGTTGTACAGCTCTACCCCAAAGATCTCCAGATCTGACACATGATTAGAGTTTACACAGGATAATATATATATATATCATATATATAGTATGCTGTGGTAAACATGGTCCTGAATCAGAAGAAGAATCGCTAGAGTGATATTGTAGTAATGCAGAAACAAGTTCTGTGTTAGTTTGCTGTATTACCTTACAGCAATCTCTTGGGGTTGTTGTTGGGATGGTGAGCTGAAATGACATTGGAAGGAATTCACATTTGATTTCACTCCCGCCCTGTTCACAGGTAGTTCCACAGCAGGAACTAGAGTGCATTTACTAATTAATATCTAGTCACCGTATCTAACGCCACAGAGATAAGCGATTAGATAGGTTGAGAAATGTGTCCATCTAAAGAAGCCATTACCACATTCAATCCTTTCAGATTAAATCCTAAAAAGATTAGGTCCGATTTCAAATTAGGTACAAATATATAAAAGGTATTTTTCTTTATTAAACAACATTAGGAAGCAGAAATGTAATGATCAAGCACAGGAAAACGTTTCCATGATCCACTGATTACGATTCACCGCCTAGGGAAAATCTAAGATGTCTGATATTTGCGTATTGATACCCTTCATTTGAAGTACCCACCAGCAAAAGAACCCTGGATCGCTTTTTGCTGTTGTCCGCCATTTATTGTAAAGCGTTCTAAATAAGTGGATTGATGACAATAAACACATTCTACCAGGTAGACACTGTAAGCTAAATTGTAAGCTACATTGCAAAGGTAATATACATAATAGTGGACATTTAGAAGGTTTTCAGGAAACTAACTTTTAAACTCTACCAGACGGACTTCCTGTGTTGCCGTCTTGGAAAGTGAATGTATAATCCACATCCATTTCTAAATATAATGCTGTTGTTTCAGGGTCTGGATACTGGGGTTCATCTGCATACTTTGCAACACACATTTTATTCCACACTGACAGCACAAAGGTTTTTTATCCAGACAACGGGGATACAGTTTTCTTCAAAAATGTATGCCTTTCTCCATTTCTCATTAGAACTACTCTAACCAAGGAGTGGTGCCCTCCAGTATTGCTTGCGAGCTGTAGGAGTTACTACAAACACAGATGGTGTACCGTAGCGGGCAGTGCCATAGATACCTGCGTCTTGGTCTGCGCTCCTTGCTGTCTCCACGACGGTCTCGGCTGCGTCGGTCCCGATCCCTGCTCCTCCTCTTCCTCTCTCTGCTACGGCTGCGAGATGGGGAGCGACGGTGGTGGCGGTTCTCCTTGTCCCTTTCCGCTTTAGGGAGAGAAAGTAAAGGCCAAAAGGTCAAACAACGTGGTGGAGGATAAGAGGTGATGGGTGTATGAAAGGAGAGAAAACAGATTTAGTTCTGTTAATAAAATACAGTTATACCGTTTAGCAGACGCTATTTAAAGCGACTTACAGTCATGCATACATTTTACGTACGGGTATTCCCGGGAATCGAACGCCCTATCCTGGCGTTGCAAGCGCTATGCTCTACCAACTGAGCTACAGAGGACCATAAGGATGGGGGGAAAAAGATAACGGGAAGCAAGAGGATGGATATGTTTATTTTCATTGTATAGAACTACAGTATTGCCACGAGAAGTGGACTTTGCACGTTATATCAACTTCAACATTTAGACAAAAGTTTGTGAAATAGCGATCACGTCAGTTTAAAGCAATGGTATACAGTAGCCAGTAATAGCCACATCTGTCATCATACGATGTGCCTGGAAGACGACAGCTGCAACAGTGAGTGCACGTTTAGGCTTTAGCTGCTAATGCAGCTAGCTAGCACGCGCTTTTGTGAATATACGAATGTTTGAAATCAATAGCAAATTAGCAAACACTAACCGATTGTTGTTTCGCGTAACGTTGTCGCTAGCTAGCAACATAATCTTCGGACATAACTAATTACAAAACAAAAATAATTCACAATCAAACTTACCTTGTTTGTTTTCAGACAGCTGTCTCTCGAATTCGTCGAAATCCGACATCGCCGATGCTTATCTTCTAACTCCAACCAACTAGCTAGTAATGACTGAGTAAAGTGGACGGGGTGGCGGCGCGGTTGCTAGCTTGGTAAGTGGACAACACACTTAGCAAGCAACGTCCTAACGATAGTTAACAAAACACCACCAGATGCAGGCGATTAGAAATACATTAATAAAGCCCACTTAAATATAAACACATTAACTTCCTGCCAGTAATAAAGATGTGGTTCTAGTTTGTATCAATAACATAGATTAATAAAACGTGTTATCGAGCTAACCACCTAGCTAGATAAAGCAAAGTCCAGGTTGGGCCTGTTCTTGGTGTCGTGGTAGCTAGCTAATGCTACTTAGCTAGCAAATCGAGTAAATAATGAGATATGCTGGTACAATTGATCATCCAATGCTATGCCGACCGCCCGGTAGATATTATAATTTATGTTGTGTTCTCCCAGTATTCTTTAAATTAAAGGAAAAAATACAGGACATACGTTCCGTATGCCCGCTTTTTGCTTTCCGTCTCCCAGGTACCCCGTGACACCGGAAGTTGATACACCTTTGACCTTTCAAAACGGAAGGTTCCCTGTTAATATTAAATGTCTTTGCTTCCCCAGACTATTGTTATTCAACCAGGTGATATATTATTTTCAACCTGCAGATCTCTTTGCCCCAGAACCAAAAACGTTTTTAAAATAACTGCAAATGGTTCCTTGGTTTTATCCGTAGCTTTAGATTTTAAATGTGATTACACCAGGTGTTAGATGAGATTATGGGCAGTCACACATCTGTCTTCACTCACTTTACAAAGACAAAAAAACGGTTTTGTAAGAAATTAAATGCTTTAATTGCATTTTAATTTTTGCAGTCCTTACAATACATTTTCAGTTCTTCAGTGAGACAATTCACTCACTTTCTTTATTGGCTACTACTTGTGATTCTGGAAGAGAAATAAAAGATGAGGGGAAAATGCAATGCTGAAAACACACGCAGATCAGTATGTTACATGATGAAGGTGTACTGCACATTTCACTAAATTATTGGTTCTTCATTAAAGGCAAACCAAAATCTCAGACCCGTATTAAAGGTATTGAATAATAACATCACTTCTGTACAAACAGACACGTCCTGGGTGAGTTTGCATTGTTACTAAGTAAGACATGAAGTAAGTTAAAAGTGAGAGTTGTGTTTTCACACACTCAGATGTATCTGCTTTATTACATTGGATCTCCTAAGTTCCTTGTACAACATATTAAACATACAATTTACTGTTATATTACACCATCGCCAATAGTACAGCTGTTTTTATTTAACATTAATATAAAGGTGAACCACAGCTGATAAAACTACTGACCATCAAAACATTATTTCACATGCAATTATAATGGGACATATATGACTGAAAAGTATGTACATTGACATGTTCTAATACAAAACTACATTTTGCATTTTGTCCCTTTTGTGAAAATCACTGAGCTTATTGAGAAACCTAATACAACAATGTCATATAAAAAAAAAGAAAAAATCTCAACACAACATGTAAAGATTTGGTCCCATGTTTTCACAAGGCAACGGGTGGTCACACCAGATAGTGTTTTACCACACCACTACAATCTAAGATTCATAGATTAGGGCCTATCAAATGTATTTAAATTGACTGATTTTCTTGTGTGATTTGTAAGTCTCTAATATTTTGGCAATTGTTGCAAACTCCATATATAATTTTATTCAGCATCAATTATTGTAAAGCCTTAAAAACAATGTAATGCAGTAGAGTACATAATAATAGGCGATCATAAACCGCAATTTAACACAGGGTTTCCCAAACCTGAGGGTACATTTCAAATATAAGGTGCCAACTTGTGGTGGGGGAACAGGAAGGATTGTAGGGGCGCAGGACTTTTGTTTATTTGATTTTTAGAAAAACATTTACTCTACATTTTTACTGATGTATAACGCCACAAATCTGCAATGATTTAGGATAGATCAGTAAAACGCCAGAGGGAAATGCACCAGAAACGATTATGATGTGTGGCTGAGGGGCTGAGCAGAGATTAGGAAGTAATGTTATACAGTGTATGATTATACAGTGTATGATTATACAGTGTATGATTATACAGTGTATGATTATACAGTGTATGATATTAATTCTTTCAAACACTTTCAGTAAAAGACCATTTATATAATTAAATAAAGGTTTCATTTACATAATCATAAAAACATAACATGTGGAAGGTAAGGTATATTATTATTAAATAGCTGACCAAAAACATGTAATACATTTTTTTAAACTACAAACATTGGCAGGAAATCTGCTTCAAAACAACAACAACAACAACATGTACTAGGTCTTTCATATTAAATATCAAAATGTAATAAGGAGGGCCCTGGAGTAAAAAAAAGTTGGGAACCCAAAACAAAACCATACTATTAACATAGAAGAAACAAATCTTTGTTGCACAGTACATGTTGTTCTACTGCAATAAACGTCAATGTCAAATGATGATACAGTGACAGAATATAGTTGGGCAGGTACAAATTATAAACAAGATAATGTATTTATGGTACAACAGCTTAGCCTCACAGTAGCACTATTCAAAAAACGGTCCCCATCCTCTTTCCAAAGAGTAGCAGTGTATTCTGCCATTCAAAAGTAGACAGAACAACACCAATGTTCAGTCAGGTAACTTCTTTTCTTTCTGAACTTGAATGCTTTCTGACAAAACCGTAGACTTTTTCTGCTAAAGATTTATACATGAGCAACAGTGTGTGGAACTACTCTTTTTTAGTTTGTGGTCGTGTCACTTTCCTTCTCTTTAAGAGAATCCTCTCCTCCTTTCAACCTGAAGAAATGAGAGACAGATCCAAAATCACCAAGTGTGGGCTGATTTTTGATATAAATTAGGTAGATCATGATTCTATCAGCACAAGTACACAGCATTAAAATTGTTTTAGTTCTAGAGAAAAAACAACAACAAACATCAGTAAAAACTGATACAAAATAATGGCAATGCTCTTGAAAGTTGGGGGATTATGACACCATTTCCTCACCATATGATGACACTGAAGGTGGAATTCTGACAGCACAAAGAGATGATAGTCAAAACAGATCATAATACCTCAAAGAGTCAAAGAAAGTCAGTGCAGTACTTATTTCAGGTATGATGAAAACAAAAGAGCCAGTTGGGAATGCAACAAATGTACAATTTATCACTGTTCCTTCATGATGTTAAAAGATTATACCATTAAGCATTGGTAACGTTTTTTGCTATTAAAACAGGGCTATGTTTAATACTTGCACTGGAAAAAGTACACAGTAATTTAATCAGAATTACACAAAGCTCAGAAAATATTATTTTTAGAACACTAGGTGCTCTGACTTCCA
>JACXGK010001829.1:44120-56974 GCA_016801125.1 Novumbra hubbsi
ACATTTAGATGAGAAAAGCATGGCTCGCCCCATACCCACATTTAGATGAGAAAAGCATGGCTCGCCCCATACCCACATTTAGATGAGAAAAGCATGGCTCGCCCCATACCCACATTTAGATGAGAAAAGCATGGCTCGCCCTAACCACATTTAGATGAGAAAAGCATGGCTCACCCTATCCACATTTAGATGGGAAAAGCATAGCTCACCCTATCCACACTTAGATGAGAAAAGCATAGCTCGCCCTATCCACACTTAGATGAGAAAAGCATGGCTCGCCCTATCCACATTTAGGTGAGGTCCACTATTCACTGCAACCAGGCATAACAAGGCCCCCATTTACTTTTAGAGGTAAAAAGTCACTTTGGAATCCATAAATGGCTAATTTAGTATAGGGAGTAAAGAGAATGCATGTTGATAGCACTTGAGGTAAGATGACACGAAGGTCAAGGGTAATGTGGTTTTATATTCCAATATGATATGCTGAAATAGCAACACAGGTAAACTATAAGGGTCAGTTTCGCAGAGAGATTAAGTGTAGTGATGGACAAAAAAAAAGAAATTGTGGACAACGACAGAACGTACTCGATGAAGAATTGTAGGAACAACATTTCCATAGCGGCACTTTGTGAAAGATCACGTCCCCGGTCTCTGCATCACCAAAGCCTGTCCTGTACATGCACCCTAGCAGTCGGTGAATCACTGAATGGTACCAAGGACATTTAAAGACCCCCTGCTATGATATGAGAGTCCTCTGGGGTCAAGACCCAGGTGTCTAGTCCCGCTTGTTTACCTGCTGGTTAGCCCGCACGTGGCCACAACTGCAACCTGACCAGTGTGATCATGTCCTCTTGGAGTAATGTGGCTCGGAAGGCCCACTGCCACTAATCTAAACTTTCACCAGGAAGAACAGCAGCCCATACTTTCTTTCCCCACTCTGGAGAGTGGAGCGCTTCAATGTAGATGCGTGACGTAAGTTCAAATAACTATGTCAAACAGTGGCAACGCAACTGTCAAAGATTGATTACATGTAAAACTTAAGAAAAAGATTAAGAACTTCCCATTAGTATTAATAAAGAACCCTGAATCAATTTTGAGAGGGCATAGCTATGATTTGAACACCTGGAAGGCGGGGCTTCCAGCCTAACTCACAACTTATTGGCCTTTAGAAGCTTGATTATATTTTGTTGTGCATGCGATGAGTGGGCGTACCTCACATGTCCAACCAAATAGACCTACTGGAAGGGAACAGCACTTCTCTAGGCAAATATCTTACAGATAATACGTTTTGGGTTTTTAATAATTAAAAGACATGGTGTGATTGGGCGGTTCATTATACAGTTTAAGACCATCAATTTGTGTTTTAGTCAAACTTTAACACATAAGCTAATAGTGAAAGATGATGTATGGGATGATAGCCAACAACATAGCCAGAACCCTCCTACATACATCTGATCATTCCATACATTTCAGAATCTTAGGGAGATGGTTGAGTGACGGCCTTCTCCCAGTCACTCCCTGCTCCTCTCCGAGATAAAATGAAGCCCCACCCCACAACCACCCCATTAGCCACAGCGTCCCTCCCCAATCAGTGTCTGAACCTGTAAGAAATGGGTAGTAGCAGATTGTTCTTCTTTAGGGCCTGCACTCTGCTGAGCGTCTCCTCGTCCAGGGCGATGTAGCAACGGCGTGCGTAATCTAGCAGCTTCTCCTTGGATGGGTCAAACTCGCCCACTTCCGCCACCTTCTCAGGGGCCACCAGCAGCAGCTCGGCGATGGGCGTTGTAGAGGCAACCGTGTTGCGGTCAACCCCGTGGATCTGGAAGGCCTTGGACATGTTCTTCAGCCGCTGGTAGGTCAGAAGGATCTTCTTGTAGCGGAACAGCACCCCAGCTGCGTCTTTGACTTGAGGGGAGGAAGATTGAAAAGGGAGTTAGGTGCAGTGATTTCCCCTACTTCAAAAAAGGTCTGAAAGATTGAATGTCCTAGGTAAGGTGTTTGAGGATGGCTGAAAGAAGCATTGAATGTCGTAGATACGGTGTTTGAGGATGCCTTAAAGAAGCATTGAATGTCCTAGGTGAGGTGTTTGAGGATGGCTGAAAGAAGCATTGAATGTCGTAGATACGGTGTTTGAGGATGGCTGAAAGAAGCATTGAATGTCCTAGGTAGGGTGTTGAGGATGGCTGAAAGAAGCATTGAATGTCCTAGGTGAGGTGTTTGAGGATGGCTGAAAGAAGCATTGAATGTCCTAGGTGAGGTGTTTGAGGATGGCTGAAAGAAGCATTGAATGTCCTAGGTGAGGTGTTTGAGGATGGCTAAAAGAAGCATTGAATTTCCTAGGTAGGGTGTTTAAGGATGGCTGAAAGAAACATTGAATGTCCTAGGTAGGGTGTTGAGGATGGCTGAAAGAAACATTGAATGTCCTAGGTAGGGTGTTGAGGATGGCTGAAAGAAGCATTGAATGTCCTAGGTAGGGTGTTGAGGATGGCTGCCCCAGTCTTTCACCTCTCTGCCTCTCTCTAGTAATCCGGAAGACCCGTCTCCTCTTCATCCCTGGGTGTGCACCGCCGCTCATGCCCTCTGACATCACGTTCTCCCCAGAAATCATTTCCTCCTCATCCATGTAGCCGTCCTGTTCTAAGAACTCCTCGGCCTCCCCCAGGAGGGACAGGGAATCTGGAATGGCAAACAACATGAGACACAAGATCATGACAAAAAGCCACTTTGGATTAGGCATGCTAGACTACACCAGATGTGATCATTCGTATTACCTGGCCCCACACTTCCATGTGCATTCATATCACTCATGGACGGTCTGGAGCTGCTACTGTTGCTGCCACTATGGCCCTGCAAAATGGACTGAGACGCCCCTGGGCTGAACATGGAGCTCATTGCAGCCATCTGACTGGCTATCGTGCTGGAGGTGTGGTTTTTAGGTGGGGCCATGGCAGTTGGGCCAGGTCTTCGCTGGAATAATTGACGAGAGGCGAAACGCTGTGGCTCAGACTTCTGCTCTGAAAGGTTTAATGATTAGAAAAGAGAAGAATCAATAAACGTGATCAGTAAACTAATGTAATGGTGAGAGGAGCTCAGAATGTAAACATGGGACAAGGTCAATAAAAACTACTCAGTGTCCTTTTCGTTTCTTTCTTCCAGGTTTAAAAATCAAAATGTTCAATATTAAATAACAAAATTGGATGTTAGATGTCTATAAAAACCATTAAACGACATCAGGTGACAACTTTTAAAGTCTGGAGGACAAAATATATTTCACAGTGTTTCTGTAGAGCAGATGAATGCCGAGTTTTCTAGAGAAATTAGCCACTGGATTCATGCAAATATACAGATTTTGTTTGCATTTTAATGTCTGGATTACGGTATTCTGCCTGATTATTTGGCAGGGCCCTAAACAATGACCAACAAGGGAGAATTGAATTAATAAAGCAGTTCTTACCAGCAGGCCGCTCTGTCTCTCGCCTTGCCTTCCATTCAAAACGTCTGGAGTCATAGCCTGAAGGAAGAAAAAGAGGAGTTCCCAAGATATCTATCTGGCCCCCAGTCATCTGGTAGGATAGCCCTTGTGTAGAATGTTCGAGATCTATATATATATAAATGCATAGATAAAGGCTTTAAAAAAATAAAAGAGATATTGCAAGTCTAGAAATGTGAAATAAACTTCATTCCATTGCCAGAAAACAATATTGATTTGGTGTTGACTGTGGATTTGCGTGTGAACAATGACAGTGAATGTGCAAGGACTTGAATAATATTTTGTTTTAGAACTGACTGAACAACATCTAATTCAGACAGGCCAAATCATGCCTGATTGGACTGCTTACAATCACAAGTAATATATAGCAGCTTTCAGCAATGAAGGTGTCCCAACACACACTGGCATGCTGTCTCTGCCTGTTTACTGCGTACGTGAGGAGAGGCAAGCATGCTGCACTAGTCACACAGGCATGTGCTGAATTTAGCACAGGCTGATGGATTAATTTTTATTTATTTTTTACATGGCCCAAATGAATTATTTAAAACACAGGCTAAGCCCGGCCTGAACCCCTTGGATTTGAACTGGTACTGAGAACTCTACCACTCTTACCATTGCTGCACGGGCTCTGGCTGGGACCATGGTTCTGCTGCCCCTGGGTCTTTGTGGAGAAGATAAAGCGGTCCAGCTGGCAGCGCAGGAAGTCTCTCTCCTCCTCGAGATCTTCAATACGTTTGTGTAACCATGAGTTCTTCTCCAGGGAGATCTGCAGTTGTGTTCGCAGGTTGGTGATCAGCAGGTAAGAGCTGCCTGGTGGGGGGGCACCCGATGACGGAGGTGAATCTAAAATATACACAGGAAGTTAAAGGTCAAGGGTCAAAAAGTAAATATACTGATTTTTTTTTACTTTACCCCTGAGAAACCAGGAGATTGTCAATCCCGGTCATTCAACTAGGTTAATCTGTGGGCTCAAAAAAGAAATAAAGGCTTTGATATGAACCGTCAAAACTCTGTTCATTCTGGTTGAAGAAGCCTTGCTGCTCAAAGTTGTTCTCTTCAAACGGAATGGAGATTTCATAGGCATCCTCGTTCTTCGGAGCTACAGAGAAGGAGAATTGTAGAGTAGTACATGCATACAAGCACCAAAAGGGCTGTATAACTTGGATAGGCTTGTCTGTTAAATGACAAAAATAAAAATGTACTCCTTGACTATTATAGAAATACAGACCTATTAATATTGTAAATACTAGTTTAAAAAAAAAGGAAAGAATCTATGTCAAACATGACATCATTAGCCTAGGAAGCTTCTCTGTGTCACAAAACCTTACAAGGTTTTACAGTTGTTTTAGTTATGCAGACGTTTCGAAATCTTACTCTGCATGTGGTGGGAGCCTGTGTGGTTCTTGGAGATGGGCGCACCGTCAGGTATATTTCCGTCCTCCATCTCTTGCACCCTTTATTGTACAGAAATATCACAAGTTTCTTAATTGCATTACGCACACAGCATGCAATGACATAACACTTCCATTGACAACGCTTGTTGGCTTAAAACTTAAATTGTAGTTTTTACTTAAGTTTAACTTAGGTATCTGAACATTCAAACACTAAGTTAACGTTAGTAGCTAGCTATGTAGCCATCTATTGATTTTAAACAAGATACACAGAAACTTCTCTATTGTAGACAAGCTTGCTTTGGTTCCCTTTATCTATACTTGCAAGCGTAGTATCATGTTGTATTGTTAAATTATTCATGATTATTGCTTGCAATGTATAATTAAAAATGGACACGTTACATAGCTATGAAATTGTAAGGGATCCTGTAACACAGGCTAACTAGCAAGCTAATCAGATATTACTGTACTGTTACCAGCTAACGTTTGCTAAAAAGCTAGCTAGCTACTTCCTTTTATCACAAACTATTTGTATGGTGGAATTCAACAAAGATGTATGCTACGCACCGTTATTCAGTCGTTAAAACTCCTTTTTTCACATATAACTGCCCTTCATTGTGGGCACTTGTGTACCTTGCTAGAACAATAACAATTTTGCGTTTATTTTACAAGCGTTGTTTACGTCCTTTGTCGTCATTTCCGTTTAACTTAGGGAGAGTCTCAGTTTAATAATATTTTCTTAAACGAAAAGACGCTTCTAAATGTAAAAACGTTTTTCTGAAACGCATTGATGTTAGGTATCAACCACGGTGAACAGAACCCCACGACATTTAAGCCTATGCCTAACCATTCATTTGAAGATATTTGCAATATAAAGTATATTGTATTAGGTATGTGTAAGCTTTATGATGTAGGTAGTAACACCATTACAATAGACAGAAAATAACTTGTTTGTCGAGTTTTTCTTGCTTTCATTCACGGCTGCTTTGGAAGAATGATCACGAACAAGTGCTACAAGTGGAAGTTAGCTACACAGAGGAAAAATAATATTACACACTTCAGGTCATAAACTAGTGTCGGGTAATCTACTGTTTAATTTAGTGTTTAACTCTTCCAAGGGAACAACCGGAAGATTAAAATATTGTGTGTATGATCTTCTAACAAATCAAAACGGATACGTACCTTCAAAGAGGTGAGTTTTAATATGTATTTCTTTTATGAAATCCGGTGTTTAATCAGCATCGAATCAGCAAGTCTTGCTGGAGCCATCCTTCTTTTAAATTTAGTCTAGTCTTTGTCATTTTGACTAAAGTATTTTAGGCATATTTTTAGCGTTTCAATAATGATTTAGTCTAGTTACTGTCAATGATGAAAACAGTGAGCAATTTCATGTCCTTATGTTCAAATACAATTGTAGTCAAATCAAAAGTAAACATATTAGTACATTCCACACACACAAACATTGTCTTGTTTTTTTTTTTTTAAATGTCTGCAACTGATGGAATAACACATTAATCTGCAGCAGAAAAAGGGCAAGAATTAATTCCATAACATTCAAAAACTTTGATGAGATTAACAAAATGAACAGCCCTAACAACACAAAGGTAGTATTTGTCAAATTAAATTAGATTAAATTCACAGCATTAACTGGTAATCTAAAAATTGACATTCCACTAGCACTGAGCTGTCTGTGTTGCTAAACAACTTTTAGAGGGCCTCATTAGCTTACACAACGTGAATATAAGGGACAAAATATTTTTGCCTGAAAATGGAAAAGTAATTGCACAGAAGAAAGTACATTTAATGAAAGGTTAAGTGTCAGGTGTAGATTAGAAATAGTACAAGTAAAAACATATATACACATAATATGAAAAGAGGAATATGGAAAGAAAGACATATGGAAATGAAGTAACATGCAGTACATTTTGGTTAAATGTGCAGTGTCAGTGCCAAAGGGAAAAAGAGTTGTGGTCGAATAACATTTGCACATGTGCAACCTGAAGGACATACACACAATGTACAAACTTTTGCCTGAACAGGAGCATATGTACCACATCCCCAAAGTGATGTGCAAAGTGATGCGCATCTTAGAACCAGGGACAAGGTTGTTTGGCAGAATGTGTGAATGTGTCAATGACAGATGGAGAGATATACACCGATCACCCATAACATTTTGCCTACAAAACAGCCCTGACCCATCGAGGTTTGGACTCCACTAGACCTCTGAAGGGGTGTGGTGGTATCTGGAACCAAGACGTTAGCAGCAGATACTTTATGTCCTGTAAATTGCGAGGTGGGGCCTCCATGGATCTGACTTGTGTCCAGCACATCCCTCAGATGCTCAGTTGGATTGAGAACTGAGGAATTCAGAGGCCAGGACAACAGCTTGAATTTGTTGTTGTGGTCCTCAAACTATACCTGAACCATCTTTGCTTTGTGGCAGGGAGCATTATACTGCTGAAAGAGGCCAGTGCCGTAAGTGAATACCGTTTCCATGAAAGGGTGTCCATGGTCTGCAACAATGCTTCGGTACATGGTACCTGTACACACACCTTCTTCCTTTGCTCCATGGTCCAGTTCTGATGCTCACGTTCCCATTGTAGGCGCTTTCACCAGTGGACAGGGGTCAGCATGGGCTCTCTGACTGGTCTGTGGCTACGCAGCCACATACGCAACAAACTGAGATGCACTGTGTGTTCGGACACCTTTATATCAGAACCAGCATTCACTTTTTCAGCAATTTGAGCTAGATCAAACCACAAGGGCCAGCCATGATGACAACATGTACACCTTCTTAGTAGATGTATATTTATAAAATGAACAATGGTTTCCCGAATGATGAATGTGTATTTAGTAAATTGCAATGCACCTGATAGACATTACTTTGGGAACGCTAATATCCGGGTAATATGCAAGCAATAAGGCATGGGGGGGGTGCCATATGGCCAATAAAACACAGCTAAAATATTAAGCATTGCTCTTATAAACCTGTGTTATGCATTGTGTATAGAAAAAGCTTAAAACTGTGATTCATTGGCCCATATATCTGTGATGCATTGTGTATAGGAAAAGCTTAAAACTGTGATTCATTGGTATATATATCTGTGATGCATTGTGTATAGGAAAAGCTTAAAGCTGTGATTCATTGGCCCGTATATCTATGATGCATTGTGTATAGGAAAAGCTTAAAACTGTTATTCATTGGCCCATATATTTGTGATGCATTGTGTATAGGAAAAGCTTAAAGCTGTGATATATTGGCCTAATTTATTACAGCTTATAAGAGCAATGATTAATATTTTATTGTGTGTGCTCACTGTGTTTTGTGTGTGCTCTACGGACTTACACAAAACCTAACCTGGAAAATCCCTCTTTAGCCCCCAAAACCTGAATTGCAATTCCAAACCCCATTCTCTACTTGTAGTCCTTAACCCAACGATCATTAGCCTTTCTAGTTATTTCCCAACATGCTTACATTTTCTTCTTTCTATTGTCTTGGGATTTGTGGTCACACACCTCACCTCTCCACTCTCTCTCTTCCCCAGGTGAGTGACCATGGCGCAACACTATGATGGTCTCTCCCACTGTAAACTGGTTCTGGTGTTCGCTATATTAACAGACCTGCTAGGGGTGGCTGCTCTGTTGTTGGGGGTCTTTGTCCCACTAGAAATTAATGGACAGGACTTTGGGGACCTGCTGGTGTACTCTGGGGTTCTACTGCTGCTGATGTCCATGGGAGGCTGGGTAATGTGGTACAGTGGTAACCTTCGGGGCCTGACCTCCAGGAAAGAGCTTGGAGAAGCAATCGGGGCCATGGATCGACTGGCCCGCTCCATCAGCCGCAAGATCCGACTCCCAAGGAGCCACAGCAACTACTCATGAATGAAACCTCATGAAAATGGACAGGGGGAGTCCTGACAAAATGCTAATCTAAAGCCTTCTCCATCTTAACTGGCCTGTATTTGAAGAAGTTCAAAGTAAATCAAGAAGATACAGTGAACTAGACCAACATTGTCTTGTATGAGACATCCTATCTCCTGTCATTTGTGTTGAAGCCCATTCCATTTACAGTGATGGACCCCAAAACAAGAGTAAAGTGAAAAAAAGAAAGGATGCAAACATTGTTTTGATAAAACAATATGTAGAATACTTAGGGGTGGGTGGTATGGACGGTATAAACCGCGATTGTAAATATGTGTCATATTGGGGCGTCGATGTGCCACGACACCACACAAATGTTGGTTGGAGAAGACCATAATCCAGAACAGATACTAGAATTCGGTTAATGAAAACAACCAATGGTGTTTCCTGTACATTTTCAAAGTAAACAAAGGACGCTGTCAAATGCTGTCTGTAAGCATACATGAGAAAAAATTACCTTGCGCAAGAGGAACGTTCTATTTTTCTGTCGACTTTCTGTCACCTCAAAGCCAACCGCCAACTTGACAACTTTTAGAAGTTATACTTCAAAATGTCTGATACTTGCAATTCCATTCAAATGGCAATAACTAATGACAAGGGGTGATCTTCCCTAAAATATACACTGATCACCTGAAGCGTCATACAGAGGAAGCACTTTGGATCCGTCATCAAATCACAGGTACCTCCACAGGACACTAGCAACCTCCACAGGACACTAGCAACCTCCACAGGACACTAGCAACCTCCACAGGACACTAGCAACCTCCACAGGACACTAGCAACCTCCACAGCCATTAAAACAACCTTCAGAGAAACTGGATTAACCTACAGAATTAGGAAATTCGCCTTTGGACTATTGATCCCAATTCCAATGTTGGAATTCTTTGACACAATTCCCTCCGCCTCCTCCTTTTGTTCCCTAAACACCACAGGGGAAAAAGCGAGATATTTCCATTTAAAATGTAAGCTTTATATTAAATAAATTAAATATTTTATGAAAAGCAATTGATTTGTGTTTTGATGTATAACATTTCTGAAAAAGTATATTGATTTTATTTTCAAGTTTTAATGAAAATATATTTACAAAAATAAGGTTCATATATTTAGGTAGATACAGTGATTGTCTTGCATATAGGAGAAAACAAGTCCAGATATGATTAACCTTTTCAGACATGATTCACACACAAAACCCACTTTCAAATACTGCATCAAAGAAAAAGTTGGAATTGGACAATTCCATTCTTGTATCATTCGGCAAAGTAAAGAACAAAAATAAAACAAACCATACGTTTTAAAAATGTGTAATGACATGAAATACTGTCTTTTTCAATCTATACTCATTTGAAAAATCACACACACACAAAGTGCATTGATGATAGAATTGGAACTGAGGGCCAGAATCATACTCAGTGTGCACTGTTGCAGAATCCTACTGAATAAACCCAGGGAGGTACAGAGTTGTGTGTAAGGAACCCAATGTTACTGAATAAACCCAGGGAAGTAAAGAGTTGTGTATTAGGAACTCATTAAAACAAAGCAGCATCAACAAAAAATCTCAGTATCAATGTAGCAATCAATGTAAACAAGTTTGATCAAAGGTGTAATGACTTGGTGTGCCAATCATTACATAAAATACCTGATATGAGACAAAGTGTGCATAGTTAATGGTGAAAACAAGCCCTGAAAAACAATTAAATGCCAAGCCCAAAATAAATAACTGCAACCAAAATGAAAAACTGCTAGAGGGGCGACAAGGGTGATAATGATTGAGTAGAGATGACAATCTTTTGAGGATTACCAGAATGAGAATGATAATGATAGAGGATTTCCAAGAAGAGGATGATAATGATAGAGGATTTCCAAGAAGAGGATGATAATGATAGAGGATTTCCAGGAAGAGGATGATAACGATAGAGGATTTCCAGGAAGAGGATGATAACGATAGAGTATTACCACAAAAGGCAATGTTTTTTTCAAATTAATCCCAAAGTAATAGGAGAACATCCTAATAAATAAAGCCAGCCAAACGTTTTCCCATTTACAATACATTTCCTGGTATGTTTCATGACTCCCCTGTCAAATCCATCAGAGTGCAGAGCTGGGCCAAGAGGGGGTGGGACTTTGCCAGATGATCATGTGACTGCGTTCTGATCGCAACGGAGGGGCTTCGGGCACTCCATCATTGGTGTCATCCCCTGGGGAGGAAAGAGGATAGTCGGACGTTGTATGAACTACAACACGAAACATTTCACTGCTGCTGAGGCACTCAACTGACCAATGCGAAAATTGATGTAGCCTTCTCCTCCACTAAGGATGAGCATAGAGGTTGAGACGAGAGTGGCCGAACCACCCCCCGATGCGGATAAACTGGTTACACAGCCTGGAAAACAGAGACACACACTGTTCAATGCTAATAACTGTAATAGCTGAATAGTGCCACAATATAATAGTGTAGAATACCTATGTAATAAATGCATAACTACTGTCCCACAACACCAGGAACGGTGACCAAGGATCCTCACCTGGGGCGGCGATAATGACCTTGACAGCCTGGCGGTGTCCATGGTAACACAGCTGGGCCGTGGCCAGAGAGCAGTATGGGATAGAGGCAGACTCTGAGCCTGTGGAAAATCATTTCAGACTACTGAAAGTGTAACGTCGGAGGGGCATTATCTCTCAGGTTATTCCATCGTTGACCCCCGGGGGGGGTCATAGGCCAGATGTCCTTACTCACTGAGAGACACGGGGATAGAAAAGATTGCTCCACTTCCTGTTCCCACCCACAGCCGGCCAGAGATGATAGTGAAGGAGGAGATTTGCAGTGGGGAGAGAGACAAGAAGGCAGGGCCTGGTAGAGAGAGAGAGAGAGACAAAGGGAGCGTTAACATCTATGTGGTCCGTTCAATTCTAACATCAGCAATAATCCTCTGAAATTCCTGCTCCTGTCTCTGCTCCTACCCAGTGTTTTGGTGACCATAGGGGTCAAATCTACTTCCTGCAGTGGCCGGCCAGTGGACCAATCAAAGAGCCTGAGTGTTGGGTCGAGCCGACACGACGTCCACACACCACTGCCTGCCGCACACAGGAAGCGCACCTGCTGTTCACAGCGCTCCGAGACGCTGATCGTTTGCTGACAAGAGAGACGGGAAACACACACTAAGTACAACAAACCAGTTTGCATTCCAACACACAGTCTCTTCAGTTTTTGAACTCTTTAACTCTTACCTTCACTTTCCGATCCTCCAAATCAACCACATGTACGCAGTTCCAGTATCCTACCCATAAGCCTGCTCCCTTTGCTAGGCAACAGCGAATGGGCTGCAGTGGGGTTGATCCCAGAGGCAGAACGTCATGTGATTGGAGATTCCAGCCATCTGTCAAGTACAGTAAGGATCAGTAGTGGTTCTCCCATTCATGGTCACCTGAGAGGGATGAACTACCTGGGTGGTGTGAGAAGAGCGCAAGTGTCCCGTTGGCTAATCCAGCAATGACTTGACCCCGCGAATACCTAAAAGGTTTAGAGTTGAGAGTAAACATTAAGACAAAACATGAAATATATTGGGACTGTTCCACAAGCTGTTTCAGACTGGGTAGCGGAGTACCGACGTGAGAGAGTGGACGCCCTCAGAAAGAGAGACGGATTGCAGACAGCGCCTTCTAGCAGTGGATGCAGAGTGGACCAACACACTGGCAATGAAGACAGGAGAGAAACTGTCAGTCATTTTCTTTCCAATGTATTTGTCAAGTGTCTGTGTTGTCCAAACAATAAGGGGAATGTGAATCACAACGCCTCACCTTCCTTCCTGAGTTCCAATCCACACCGTTCCTGAAGTCTCACCTGACAGAGACAGAACCAGAACCTTGATAACCGTGCCAGCGGACCATGGCCCGAAAATAATGTTTCTGGTTCTAACTGGTATAATAATGATGTAGAAATGATGGTGCTTGGTATTTTAGGGGAGGTTCAGCAATTTGTTAATTGGGCCTTATATTCCCCCTCCTTGTGCCTATAGCTGATCCTCAGTATATAATGTGTGTATGTTGTTGATATG
>JACXGK010001830.1:0-24480 GCA_016801125.1 Novumbra hubbsi
ATCTTTCTAAAACATTGACGTGACATTATCATTTTACAACATTAGTGTAACATTATCTTTCTAAAACATTAACGTGACATTATCTTTCTAAAACACTAACGTGACATTATCTTTCTAAAACATGAATGTGACATGTACTTGATGTAGGTCCAATACATACATGTGACACCCTGCTGGGTCAGCGGCTCGCTGGCTGTCTCTCCACGCACGGACATGATGGAGACAGCATAGGCTGTATTAGGGGTCAGCTGCACCAGCTGGACATCGGTTTTCTCCCCTCCAACTCTCATCTGAAAAGGAGGACCCCAAGGGAACATTCAAGGCTCACGGTACTTCAGGTAATTACAAGTCTCAGGTGGGGTCCAGTGGCCTGCAACGGAATGTAACCAATACCAGAGAGCATCTGACTCTTTGGGTCTGATACCTCAGGAACAAATACTGTGCCGGGGTGAGCAAATTACTCTCTCGTCCCTCTCGGTCTATAGATCGTAGATTTATGTTTCGTTTTGCTTTCTCTACACGCGTAAAATGAAAGATACAACCCTCTTTTGGCTTTATAACTCGTTTATTTGTCCGTATGCTGCTGGGGAAAAATGTGCGACCGGGCCTCTGGCTCTTCCTCACTCCAGCCCGGTCACCCGACTCACCTCTTTCTCCACCTCCAGCACAGTGGAGTTGAGGGGTCTGTACAACAATATGTAGCCTGTGGCTTCAACCACCTCCTCCCATTTCACCCTCATGGTAGTGGGGTGCTCGTCATATATCACCATCTTCCTCACTGCGCTGAGGGGCACTGGGCAGGGGAACAAGAGGGGGGGGGGCACCGTTGCATCGTCAACCCAAACAAGTTGGCAGTGAGACCCGGACAGCAGGCAGATTTAATTGGCCGATTCAAGTGGTGGGAACTAAACAACCAACCCCATTACAGCAGATTTAATGACGGAATGACTTGCATCATAAAACCACGCTATTCTGAAGGAGGAGTCAAATCGACATTCGCAGGGCGAACAAAGCGAACGCAGCGTAGAACGGTGGAAACAGCGCGGTTTTATTTGGATCCAAATCGTTTGGTCTTAAAGTAGCCTCGCGAGGAATCACACAGTTCTGTTCCTCCTTTAACGTCAGTGACTAAATCCACACCTCCCCGTGGGTCCCCGGTGTGGTGCTGAGTGTAGTGGAGGAGGGCTTGCTGAGCCCTCAAACGAGGGGGACATAGCAGGACAATGACAGTAATGCACAGGTATAGAATAGGGGATCAAGGGACCAAGTGAGTTGCACTCACGGGTGGTTTCAGTGCCTTCCAGTGGCTCGCTGCTCTCCTCTCCGACAATAGAGTAGACGTTGACGGAGTACTCGGTCAGTGGGTTCAGGTTGGGTAGGACGACCGTGGTCACCGAGCCGTCGACGAAAATCTGCAACCACAGAGAAATAGTCCACATGATCTAGGTAGATTTTCACGTGAGGTCGGAGAATGACCTGGGACCTTTAGCCCCACCGAAAAGTAGGGAAAGGGTTTGTTTCCATAGGAGTAACCCAAACAGAACTACAGCTATTAGTGTTTCCTGTGTTGACGCAACTGCTTTTCATTTAAACATGTGAGGTTGTGGGGGGCAGGAGACCCTGTGCCTGGAGTCCCACAGGTATAGCAGGGCTTTGTCCCAACATGGCAACACGCTGAACTACTTTGGTAATTGATCAGCAAGTGATTGCCTAAATTCAACACAACTGTTCTTTCAGGTCGGTTAAATTACAAACATGAAGTGCCTGCAGCACTCAAGGATCAGCGTTGCCTATTGATGTTATCCAGTCTGACCCAACTCTGTCAGCACTCGTTCAAATGCAGTGAGTGTTTCCATTCATACGAGTCAGAAAGCGGGATGACAAAGGAGACCACAGACTAGAACCGCTGACTGACAAAAGGAAATGGACTAAAGACATTTTTTAAAAGAGCAGGGCAATTCCATGCCCTTGTAATTTGTTTGTTTGAAATTAAGTGTTGAGGATGGGGAAGGATGGGGGAGGCTGGGGGAAGATGGGGGAGGCTGGGGAAGGATGGGGGAGGCGGGAGGAGGCTGAGGGAGGCTGGGGGAGGCTGGGGGATGGGTCAAATGGCAGCAGTGGGTCAGATTCAAAATGGCTTAGAACACTAAACCAACCTAGGTTACAATCGTAAAGTTGAAATTGGATCTAGAAGCTAGCCTGCCCCATACCATAACACGGGTGCCCATCCCCCACAGCAGTAAAAAAAGTATACCACAGAAACACAACTCACTCCTGTTTGCTCCCTGATTGCTTAACCAAAATTAAAAGCATTGTACAGGGGCAATTCTCTGGTCAATCATAATTTACCCCACGCACTGCCCAGCCAAAACAAGTTAAAAAATGTGAGGTCTAGAATGTTCCTGGGGTTTCCCCTCAGTCACTGGCAGATAAGAGGTTGGAACTGGGTGTGCCAGTGCAAGAACATGAACTGCTCATATGTCCTCAGAGCTACATATGTAATCTCTTCAATTTCACTTAGCCTATTAAACAGTAAATGTTTGCAGACTTTATATTTACTGTGTCATTTTCATTTTTACCTACATTTGTGTTTTCTGTCATGCACCATAGAACCATAGCAAATTCCTTTTATGGGTAAACCTACTTGGTATGTATTGATTGCTAAGTCGCAAAAATGAAAAAAAAAAATGTTTGCATGTAAATGTTTTATGTGACATATTGGTCCAGAAGTTTGACTAAGATTATCAACATGCTTATTTTGTTGGTCTTACTGTAAGCAAAAGTACTTATTGTAGCTTTCATGTACTAAATAAGAATCACAAGTTCAATCACTTCCATTCCATCACATTTAACAACAAACGGCATGTTGAGATAGAAGATTAACCTTCGTGTGTCTTCCAAGTGATTTTTTTGCTACACATACTGACTGGATGGAAACATGTTAAGGGTAGACAATCCTTTAGGCAACCAGCCAGTTCATCCATGCACGCAGCAAGAGAACAGAGCAAGGAACTGTCCACAATTTACAGGGTGCTGAATCATTGCTAATTTAGTCTGCTTGTGGAGCTTATTTCTTTTCATCTCTTCACACAACAATAAATATTTCCATTATTTCTAGCTCACTTAAAACGAACAAAAGTAACAGGACAAATGAAAAGAAAGGTAGTGTTGAAACACAACCCACAACACGAAAACGGTTTCAAAATGATTTTGGAATACTTGCGGATGAAAAAAACAACAGCCTGATAGATCCTTCAAAACGCATAAGCAATCATTAAGTCAATTATTAGTTAATCATTTGAATGATTTATGCTTTCATTCAAAAACACAATAGACCATAACCACGACACATTTAGAGGTTTCGTTTTTTTGGGTTTCAGGTACAGTCTTTTGGGGTTGGGAAAGTGTTGGGAAAGTTGCGCTCGGCAAGGCCCGGGTTCAGGTCAGAGCTACGTACCTGCTGAGGGCGTCCAGACAGGGTCATGTACTCCACCCGGTACTTATCCACGGGGCCTTCGGGGCCTGTCCAGCTGGCTCTGAAGGAGTAGTGGGTTACCTCAGAGGTCACCAGGTCAGTTGCAGCCTCAGGGCCACCACCTTTCAGGGGAGGAATGAACGGTCAAATAACCCCAAAGCATACTTATTAGATCGTCCACACATTTGGACACCATTTCCTGGTAGAAAATCAAGAAGACAGACAGACTTTCCTCATGGGCTGCACAGCACATGTCTAAGCCTTCCAAACACAGAGACACACACACACACACATATATATATCGAGTTACAGCGATTTAATATACTTAAGGGGGAGTGGGGGACTTAAGATTCTAGATCATTTCCAGAGGTTGGCCAGGGTTTGCTCCTTGATTTGGCTCTCCTAGAGCACTTGTCACTGTGTCCTAAACCCTGTATCCATAACTACAGCCTCATACATTCTGTTTGACTGTAGAGACGGACAATTGTGTTCACGGTCTCAGAGCCGTGCCTTTGTAGCTGAGCTGTAGATGGATCAGGTCTCTGCTGTAATTCCTGATGAAAGCAAAGCGAAGAAGCACTCAATTGTCACGAGGCGTAACCGCCTTGTACCCTGTCACTTAACAACGGTCGCAGGGGGATGTTCAGCAAAAGGTGGAATGTACCTGAACCCTTGACGCTGTTACAGAGGTTGCCGGTCAGTTCTTCCACAATGTCCGTCAGGAAAGAGAAGTCGGCCACGTTGTACATGTGGATGTCATCTGGGTCGGTGGCAATGGCCCTCAGCTCATTCTCGTCAGCGTTCTTCACACCTAGGCAGAGTCGCCCGGGGAGGACAGGAGTTATCCCGGCTACAGCTTCAGCAAACCCCCTTCAGTGACAACGATAACCATGGGCGTGGACGTAGACGTCCCATCCAGTCGGAAACCTAGAAAGGGCAACCCCCTGGAGGCGGCAGAGACTTACCGACAGCATACAGCTCGATGTTCTGGTCACGCAGGTTCTGCGAGTTGGCAATGATGTCGTCCTGGGACTTGCCGTCGGTGATCAGTACGCCGATCTTACGGGCTTTG
This sequence comes from Novumbra hubbsi, assembly GCA_016801125.1. Classification (NCBI taxonomy): domain Eukaryota; kingdom Metazoa; phylum Chordata; class Actinopteri; order Esociformes; family Umbridae; genus Novumbra; species Novumbra hubbsi. The sequence goes on from JACXGK010001830.1 coordinate 4,548, forward strand.
GGTCTCATCCCAACGTTCTCCTTAAAATTATTCTGGAGGATGTAGTTCAGAGCCAGACCTGCACACAGGGTAGAAACAGTCATTTATCACACCAAGTTCAGTTGGAGCATTGCGCGGGTTTGCCTTTTCGGAGGCGGCATCTACTGATTGCATACTTATTACGAACATATATGTTCTCCACCCTGCAGCTGTATAAGGGCTCTGGAGGCAGCAGTTAAACCACTGTACCGATCAACGCATCTTATTCAGTTCAGTGTCCTTCAGCCACCCTGTCTATCGGCTGACGCTCAATAGTCTATTTTCATTGTTTTAGTTCATAGAAGCACGAAGATAAGGAAGCTAACGGTGGAAAACAGCAATGTCTGGACTGAGGTTCTGCACACAGATTGAGTCAGGTACCTGTGAGGGTGTTGCCTCCTTTGTAGGGTAGATTGCGCACTGCCTCCAGCAGGGAATCCCTGGTTCTGTGGGCATTCAGGTGCCACTCAGTCTTAGGGTCGCCACTGTACTGGGCCAGACCTGAGAGAAACACACACATCTGTCAGCACACAAAAGATGCAATGTAACACAGCCAAACCTTTGAATGCCAGTAGCCGTAGCTAGGCGACCCTGTTTGTGGAGGGCGTGCCAGGTCACTTTACCGTTTGATGCGGTTAGCAGCACGTCAAATACCTAGCTAGGCTTTATAAGGCCCGGCAGCTGCCAGAAAGGCTTTGATAGCGGAACGTGCCCCAACTGAGATAATCGTTTTAGTGATTAAGGAAATTCCACACGACTGATCTTCTCAGCAAAATCAAAAACACGGCATGCCCGCGGCACATCGGAACCAGGGGTTGGGCCTACAGACCTGCTGCAGACACAGGAGTGGGGGTATGATGGTCTCTGGTTTCTCAAGCACACACTGATGTTTGACTCACCGATCTGGACCCTATCAGGGCCGATGTCAAAGACTCCCACCATGCGGGAAATGAAGTTACGGATGGTCTTGAAGTTCAGCCGGCCGATACTCCAGGAGCCGTCGACCAGCAGGACTATGTCAGCCTGGGCTTTGGTCTTACAGACCACATCTGAGAGGTCAGATGTTGCAGGTTAGAGAACAGGCAGAGAACAGGGATTGGGGCGTCGGTCATTATACAGTCAGTATTATGCAGTTACACTCATAACACAGGAGACATCTTGGTGACAGAAAAGTCTTGGAGAAGGAAGGTGATGAAGGGATCAAGAAGAAAAGACACAACATCGCAGACATGGATTCACAATGCATTACAAATACATCCTAGCATGGAAACACACATTGCTTCTCTGCCTTTTGACAAGCTAGCGGGAAAACAACTTTTGATTCCATTTCCAGGGGCAAAAAGCTATTCTCATTATAACACATTCAATTTACAGGTGCCAAAAAAATAATTATCGTCTTTTCTTCCAACAAGTCGAGACTTTGTTCGTGGGTTCTCTTCACACGGGGTCTGAGCAGTGTTCTTGACTGGCCACTCCTCAGTCTCTCCCATCGGAACGACATGAAGAAGCTCTCCCGACATATGATGAATGAGGGTCTCCATCATGAGCGTTACAATGCATTCCTCACTGACACGGGCCCAGTGTTTTCCAGGCACCTGCAGGATGAAAAGAGGACCCGGTCCACGGGTCGGAGAAGCAGCACACAGACATTGCACCATCTGCCAACCTCCGCAACTGAAAGCAGGTTACACAATGTTTGATTTAGAGGCCTCCCTTTCCCTCCCCGTACGGGACACAGATACTTGAGCAGATGTTCAGCGCAGCGGATCCTAGAGTGGCTGAAACATGCCGTTTTAACGACAGTCTGCTTTAGGTAGCTACCCTACTATAGGGTCCTTTGTAGTTCCTGGAGTACAACCCTGTTATGTTTGTAACCTACTTGATCCTATTGAAATGTTAAATATATGTAGGAATGTGACTCTACTACTGCAAATGTTCATTACTGTCCAGTGTTGAATATTGTGTTTGTCAAAGGAGACAGAGGGTGCACAGATTAACTTGGGCTCTATAAGTGAACCAGTACTAATTTCTCTCAGCCAAGACTGAGAACGGAAGGACTGAATTGACAGGTAGGTAGTGTGTGGAAGATGTGTTCTGCCTGCTTCAATGAATGTTATTTTTGTGGCCGACCGAATGAGTGGCTGGGTCCTGTTACTGTATCTGCTGCCTATTAACAGAGGCCTTCCAGGTAGCTACGGGTCAGATTGGCCCCTCTGGAAGCTTCCATCAAACACATTTCCCCTTTTCTCTTTCCTCTCCACACACCCGCTGCCCTAGGTTGTAAAAGAATTCATAACTGCAAACAGATTCTACTTTTTTTTGTCAGTTCTGCTGATCTTAGCAGCTGAACCAAAATGATGAAATGGAGAATAAAGCAAGAGATGTTGTCAGTACATCTGTTCTTTGGTGAGAAAATGTACTTTGAGGAAATGAATTAAGGCCTTCGCATCTGTTTTTATGGAGAAGGCTTAGAAGGAATTATCCATTACAGTGTGATACCTGTCCCACGCTTTGGCTATGGTCGCAGAAAACACAACATATTTATGCACAAGGCCTAAAGTACGCTGAGGGAGTTTAGGTACCTTTTTAACATTTTGAAATGGATCCCTGCTTGGTTAAATGATTCCACCATATGGCTGAATATGTACTTTTCAACACTACCACTTTACTCTCCTGTATAACATGGGCTGTTTGGCCAGTTATGGGTAATTAGCCATGCAGCAGAGTTTGAGATGTGGCATTACCTCCTTCATACGGTGGTGGTTCAGGAGCATCAGAGAGGGTGGTCTTCTCCTCTCCAGCCAATGGCTGGCTCTCTCCTCCCTCAAACATCCCAAACACATTCACAGTGTATTTGGTACCTGCCCTGTTTGACAGACATAAATGTGTTAGACATTGTTCATCTTAACTCATCCTTTTTTCCAACAGAAATTACTTCCACCAAATGGAAAATGAAAAAGAGGCATAATTCTAACAATCTTTGCAAGTCAATACAGGATTTGTATTTTACATTGCAGTCTAAGAATAGAGGTACCTGAGCTCCTCCAGAACCACAGTGTTGTCATAGGGTCCGACCAGTAGTTCCCCCAGGTCTATGTCGTCACCAATGGGGTGGAAAGTGACCTTGTAACCCTTGACTTCTCCTGGAGCAGGATCCCAGGTCACTCTGAAACTATTTCTACTGGGCTCTGATGTCTGTAGGTTTCTAGGGGCTTTGTAAGGCGACACTGAGGGTGGAAGGATTGGATATTAGCTGAGAACTATGACGTTATGACAGCAATTAACCGCAATCAATAGACAGGATTAAAGTACATTAAAGTCCATCTTTGGAGACCAATTTGCTCCTGGGCCATCTAACTGAAAGTAGCTGTTTAGTGCAAGATTTAGTACCTGGTGATGATGGAAGATGATCACTTAATATGAGTCCACAACACCCCGCAGAAGCTACAGTACAGAACTGACCTAAGCTAACACAAGCAGAGGACAGTTAATGATAGGCCAACGTACGTGTGGTTCCCACTCCTTGCCTTGCTTTCCCTTCCCCCTGCTTGTACACGGGCAGCACGGTGATGTCATAGGTGGTCATGGGCGTTAGGCGCCTCAAGATGGTGTTGGTGGTTCCACCGGGCACCTTCGCGGCCAACTGCCGCCCTCCTGACACCGGCTTGTATGTCACCCGGTAGTTGACTACATCGCCGGGAGCGGGCTGCCACGCCACCTTCATGCTCCTCTCCGTCTCCTCGGAAACCACCAGAACCTTTCCAGCTGCAGACACTGGGAGCACAAGAGAATGATGAAGAAACCACCGTCGTAGTTTGAGCAGAAGGTAGAATTGGAAAGCATGCCGGACATTGACAAGCTCGGTAACCTCTGAGGTTTTCGCCGATGCATCTGTTCAGTTTCCATCCGCTTGTGAAGACAAATCCACCTAAACGTAATTTCATTTACCAGTCCAACTATACAGAACATTCATTGCTACGTTGTGCAGGTTGAGGTTTGGGGGCCAAGCACAGACATTAGCCTGACCAAAGTGCAGACTTTCCGTAGCATGACCCCGGTATGTTTTTGCTACAGGAAGGACAAGTGTGAATTGTCAAAATCCCTAAACGAGCTCAGGAAAATATTCAGACAGTTACACTTCAGAGGGAAGACTTTCATGTACGGAAAAATGCAGCCTGTCCAAGTACTCATTGCGGTTCAACCTAAAATAGATGTGTCCTGTTAGCAGACACAGGGAGAAATCTGGAGGTTCAAGCTTCCAGAATTTCCTCAAGGTTGTTTTTGGTGTAAATTGCACCTGTCCATTTTGCCAGAATCAATAAACAAAATGATGTCGTGTCATTCTTCCATTAGCACATTTTTTATAAGCTAACGGGAGAAATTCCCCCTCGGGAGAAGGGCAGAAATGTGCCTTTCTCATTTGATCAAGTCGACTCATTGAGAGGAGGCAGTGAGCGCCGTCTTCTCCTGTGCCCACAGTCTCCCGTGACTACTGGAGACATGTGTGGCACACAGGGGCATGGCCATATATGGGCAGTACACAGGTGCTCACATTCCTTGAACTAGCCTGCACCAAAGCACCTACGCAGGCGCTCAAGTCACGTCAATCACAAAGGCATCTTATTGGCTTTTCAGCCGGATAAGGTGAATGCCTGCAGAGATGAAGTTATTCAAAAGCTCAAGGAACGAGCCCTAACTGACGCCATCTGTCTTCCTTTCCGCAAAAATGGGTCTAGAACCTTTAAAACCCTTGCTTCCCACTGAATTCTGCCTGCATCACTGCTTGTGATTGGACTGAATGAGATTGGACTGAATGTGATTGAACTGAATGTGATTGGACTGAATGTTACAGGACTGAATGTGATAGGACCAAAGAAAGTTAATGTTCTTTTCAATTTGTGGATTCACGCTCATGGCCCAGTGACGCGATTGAGGTAAGGTGTGCAAGTCTGCCAGGATCTAAGCAATCTAGACGGAGGAAGAGAGAGAGAGAGTCGCTGGGGGAGTATCCCAGAGGAAGTATCAGTATGGGGAGAACATTAGGGAGGCGAAACGACTTACCATCTGTGGTCTCGGCACCCGTGAGTGGCTCCCCCTCACCCCTGCCGTACGTGGCGTAGACGGAGACCTGGTAGCGCGTCTCCGGAGTGAGCCCGTATAGCACCGTGTCCGTCACATGCCCGGCGACCAACCTCTCCCCCGTCTCCTCAGAGTAAAGGGACTTCCACACCAAGCGGTAGGAGCGCACGTTACCCGGCCCTGCCGCCCAGGACACGCCGAAGCTGGTGTCGGTGACGTCTTTGGTCACCAGGTCTCTAGGAGAGCCGAGCACTGCGAGAGGGGAAAAGGGTCAAGGTTCAACACTAACACCTGCCAGTTAGAATTAGAGGGCATATTTAACAAACGGAAGACAATGCGTTCTGTTGAGCGGGAGAAATTAGCTGGCAGCGCGATAAACAACCAACAGTCACCTAACGTTCTCTGTTCAAACCCCTAATGTCTCTTTGAAATCAGCGATTTACTTGGTTCATAATCAGAGGCTCTGGAAAAAGTTCTGCGAAACGAATCATTCAATTCCAGCACTCTGCTAAGGATTAAAGTGTCTTGCTGCACTTTCATTTCTCTTCGACGCGGAAGAAAGTTGATCCGTTTCAGTGTGTTCGCTACATTGGCAGATGTTGCTCTCTTTCTGTCTGTATTTGTCTCTTTTCTTCTTGAGAGACGCCAGAATGGGTGGGAGAGGCGAACGCTCGAGTTACGGGAGAAAGACCTGTGGTGGCGTTAGCTGTGTTCTGCCAGCAGATCCTTGGCTGTTCAGGGCACCCCTACTGAGATGGCACGCTCAACACTGTCTGAATGCGTAGACCAGGTTCACATAACACTTAGCATTTACCTTCCTACTCCCACAAAACCTCAGGACAGGACCAGACCGATACACTATCCCACACACAGCGTCAGCTCAGGTTTCAGATATTAGATCAGGCAATTAATAAGTGCCAGTAAACAGAAACCTGAGTGACTTTATTATCTGTTATCAAAAGTTATAAATCTAAATTAATAATACAGGCTTCACTCAGCCACTCGCTGACAACGGAATGATATAGCTGCTTTAGATATGAGGAATGATTCAAACAGGAACGAACATTGAATTCCAGACTTCGTAGGGCCTGTCAAGGATAATGTGCTGTGGTCCATCTAAATGCCAAATTCCCTCCATCCAGGGTGCAGCAAACGGCTGCCAAGCACTGAGGAGAGAGACCACTGACTTTCCTGGCTGTGCTGCTCCACAACAGGGACCGGATCACACAAGGTAATGACTTCTGCAGACAATTGCCCCACTCTTCATCAGTACTATGAGCGAAGCACAGTCACAGCGCCAACCGCAAAAGCCACATGTTACACATGGGAGACAGACGGACACAGCTAGCAGTCGCCATTTTGAAATAAATTCATTTGAAATTAGAAAATTTGAAACAAAGAACAATAACACAATCCGAAATTGTAAAACGGACAATATCTGCTGTACTTTCTGTGTTCAAGGAGAAATCGAGAAAGGACTCATCTACCAAGAATGAGCCATAACACTATTCATCAAACCACTAGCCCATACAGTTGTCATAACATTCCCACAAATCTACAATAGCCCATGTAAGGAAGCAGGTCTGGCAACCGCAATGGATCTAGAACACTGAGATAGGCCCTAATATATCTCAACTTATGCAGGCTTCCTGTAACCAAGGCATGTTTGTTGACCTACAGTAGCTAGCCGTCTCATTGCCGGCCAAAAGCTTTGAGGGGTTGGCCATGAATTGGACAAACATCAATGTGTCAAGAGAGGATGAGTTTACTGAAAAGTAAACCAAATGTGCTGCATGCTAAGAAGTAGGGCATCAATAGAAAGCCATAGAAATCCACTCTGTTCCTATTATGCCAGATCCAAATTTGTAACCAGGTAAATTAACGCCATGCACTCAGTGCATAAATACAGCAGGTCGTGATTTTTCTAAACAGCCTACTACAGACTGTTATTCTCTTTAAGCCACCAGGTAAAGGAGAAGCACCACAGGAAAAGTAGAACCTCACTTCTATTTACAGGTAAGCCGTTCAGCTGTGTCTGGTGTGAGAACAGCTCCTTCCAGGTGGATGATACAAAGTGAATCCATCAGGCAAACTTCCTCACCCTTGGTGCTGAGTGATTAGGAAATCTCAAAGCCTCTCTGGAAGAGGATCTAGTTTTTGCCCAAACACACAGAGAGGATAAGAAAATCCTGTTGGATTTCATACCAATATGCTACAGTATTTGATGGTCTTGCGAGAACAAAAAAGCCTCTACTCAGACACAAATGTCAGCGTTTAGAGTTTGTAAAGGTAATAGATTAAAAGTAGATTATATTTTCATAGGAGACTAATATAGACCAAGGTGGGTTTTCTATGAAAAGAGACTGGTCTTACGAATGCTCACTGTAAAATATATTGGTGGATGTATGATGTTGTGGGGCTGTTTTGCTTCCAAAGGCCCTGGGAACCTTTTGCAGGAGAGATTTGCAGGAGATTTAAGAGCAGAATCTGGCTGCCTCAGCCAAGAGGCAAAAAATAGATTGTTGGATCTTGTAGTAGAACAATTTTCAAAGCATTCCTCCAGATAAACACAAAAATTTCTCACTGACCACAGAGTCAAGCTTTTGCAATGGCCATCCCGGTCCCTGATCTAACCCCCCCCCCCCCAAAAGAGCTGAAGAGGTCCCAATGCATGGATCGAGGATTCAGAAGAATCTGGAGAAATTGTGGTTGATCCATTGAACAATCCACTGATTGTTTTCTTAGCCAAAGGTGGAGGCACAAAGCATTACATGTGGAGGGGCCACTAATGTGACATGTTCCGTGAAACATTGAGAAGGAAATCATTTTGTATGTCATTATTGCAAAAGTTTATAATATTTGTTCATCCTAAAAATTCCCACAAGTACATAACAAGGCTTTGTGTTGACCGGACAAGCTTAAAGACCTAGCGCTTACCTGCTTGTGACAGCTGCCCTACTCTACCCTTTTGCCTCAAAGGACATTCAGTCTAGAGGAAAAACGGCCCCTGCTGGCTCCACTACGACAGTCTGGCAAGGCATCACCTCGACAGGAGCCCAGTTTCCAAACGGTTCGTCATTAAAAGGAATAGACAAAGACAAACCACTGTGAATACACCTGGTTTCACATTATGTTATGTGGCCCATGAAATGCCTACTACTGAAAACCTCTTCAGCCAACACGCAAACAGTCACTCCTCCGACTTACCCTTGAAAACATGTCACACTAATGTGTGCAGCCACTTGCTACATATTCCCTTCCATAAATGCTGTTTGCAGCTAGTAAAGTTGTAAAAGAACACTTGCTGCACTTTTAGAGGCTTACTGAAAACACATTTTGTCCTAAAACAGTAGTATATGTTCTTCATCCTGGGGTGAATTGGGGTGTCCATACTTTCTGCCTCCATGCTATTTGGCCCCTCCCTGGTCTGGAAAAGGGGGACAGACAGTCTGCAGGAACAAGCCGGCATTCATAGCTTTGAAGTACCTCCCTAAGTAACACCTAACTTGTTGCAAAAGCCTTCTTGCTCTCATTCTCACCACATTGATTTCTAATGCTCACGTTTGGATAATGAATAATAAGGGAGTTGTTCAGCCCCCTGCTCTCGCGTTCCGGGCCCAGTGTTGATTCAGTCAATCAAGCCAGTATTAAGTGGTCCAGATTAACCATGTGTTTGGCTGAACATACAGTATAATAACAATTGGCCACTGCCTGCCTTCTGCCACAGGGGGCGCTTTTAGTCACTATCCAGCCAGTGGAGGCTTTTCAACTTGGTTTAAAAGCTAGCTTTTAGGTTTTATTCACTAACTTCATGCTGCGTTTGGTTGGCCCCCCAATGGGAGCGCCTTTTGTTGACTTTAACTAGCCACCTTTGGATTGGCTCGGAGCTGGCATCCACAAGATGAAGTGCTGTGGACGCTAGCTGACCACCATGGGTGGTTGTCAAGACACAGCGTGAGGTGAGTTAGCGAACGCCAAAAGGTTGCAAGCTCTACAGTCATCACAGTGGGCCACGGCCTCACTTTGAAAAAGAATACAAATCAAAACAAAACACTGCCATAAGCCATGTATTTTGTTTGAAGACAGACATTTAAATTCACAGATTCCTTGCATATCTATCTAAATGTAAAGCGCTGATGTAAAGGGATATCGAATAACATGAAATAAATTATCATCTCTCATCAAAGCAACTAAAATAATGTTACAGTAGTGAAACAGTTGGTTGAAGTCTTCCTGAAAGTGACACAGTGTTGTGTACGAGACAATGCTTTATTCATACATTATACACGGTACATTTAATAGATTTATCAAATTCTCAATGTGTTGTTAATTAAAGGATTTTGCGAAAATATAACTAACTTTGAAAATGCAATGCTTGTGCTCAGTTTCTTAAAATCTGAGGCACCCGTTCAGCGGAACCACCATGTTTGGCTCTCCAGCATCCAGCCTTCTCCGGACCATATCTCCGGATCCTCCAAATCCGCCTACATAAGCTACCTCACACAGTGGATAAGTGGAAGTCAGGGACAACCTTAACAATGAGATCACTGTTGGCCCGCTGTCCTGACGTCATTTGCGCCGCTGTAACCAGACCAATGCTTTGTCATGGAGCACACAGAGATGCCCAGACATTGGTTCTATGCTGGTGGGAGGCTGGAGAGGGTGAGTCAGCACGACCGGCTATGTCATGGAAACTCAGCGTCTGGACTTCTGATTTTCGGGGGCCCTGGCTGGAGGTCCAGAGGTGGACAAAGAGATCCGCTTTGTGGTCAAAGAAATGTGAGAAGGGTGAACAGCTCAGCGTGTAAACCAAAAATACGAACGCAGGAGACCCTGCCATAGTTCTCCCGGCGTGGGAGAAGTGTGGGAGATATTCCCTGGCGCAGAAGCCAAGTGGGTGTCAAGAAATGTTGTAATAAGGGACATTTAAGTAGGAGGTGACATTGTGAAACAAGGACTCCATTTCTTTGGTCGTGGTGAATAAGATGCATTCAGCCCTTTCTCCTGCATGAGAGGTGGCACTTTAAAGCTCAAATTAGGTTTTGAAACAATGACAAAGTGTTCTCCCTGCCACTGTTTCTGGGAAGAGAATCCCAAGGATGGGCTAAAGAAAATAAGCACTACCAAATTTATAGTGCAATGAATGCAAGGACTGATTCTTATGACTTCATGATTTATGTTGTAGTTTTGGCAATGGCTTGTACGGTGTTTGTTTAAACATGTTTTGTTCATTTTAGAAATAAGTAATAGAATAATGTTTTCTGGTGGAGTGTGACAGTTGAGCTAAGATAATAAGGCATTTGGTTACTTCAAGGCCAGCAGAGGGAGAATGTTTGTTATTACAGATTGTTCTGGCAATTCTTACATAGACACTTAATCTGGATAAATTACATGCTTTTTATATTTTTATCATTATGTATTATTATTATTATTATATAAAATTATGATAATAATGGCAGCTTTGAGACAGCAGCTAGCCAAAGTTTTTAGTTTTTTACGTCTGACCAGTACTCTAAAGGATGCCTGATCAAATCCCTAAGATAGCAAGAAAGATCTGGTGCTTTATTGCTGGGCCTCCTCAACCCAAATTGAGAATGTGTTCCCGGTTTAGGTCATTAACCAATCACCGCCACCAATCCTGCCAGCTTTGATTTGTGGGCCGTGCAGCCCCTATAGACCAGTGGATCCTGCTCAGCCCAGTCAAAGCTCTTCTCCATTCGCGTACACAAATGTTGCAAGCAGACCATTTTCCAGACACTTCTGAAATCCCATCCCCAAGTGCCAGTCCTCCACGCTGGGCCTTCCCTCCACTGGGCTTAGTCTCTAAGACCACCCTGATAAAAGCAGCCTTTGAATAAAACTCCACTGATGTTATATAGCTGTGCAGACTGAAAATTGGACTGTCCCGAGTAGAACAGATTGTCTGGGTGTGTCTATTCTGATGTGTGAGATACCCTGTTCTTTTGACAATGATGTTGCGGGGAACCCAGGGGTCAGACTTATGTGACCTGGACCGTAACCTTTGTCTGCCCTGGCCCGAAGAGCTGACTTCTGAAAACGCCTGTAGCACTAACAGATGTCACCCTCACACTAACTCACTGCTTGACAGGCCTGACTAATGGACCTCCTACTTACACCATCCCCAGAGTTTTTAGGAATATTTGTTCATAGTCTACAGCGGGAAACATTGCACGTTTAACTTAAGACATAGCATGAATTCAAGTCTATAGTTAAAGATATCCATTAGTAGAGAAACAGAGCAAGCAGACTCAGATCAGCGACAACGCTAATACAATTATCACAAATCGTAAAAGCAATACTGCTCCCTATGTCACATATACCTATGTCCAATAAACCACAGGTCCCCGGAGTGTAGGGAACTCCATGAGCTAGCCTAGCATGGCTCCTGTTTCAGGAGCATTTTAAGTTTACCAGTCCCTCCTCTTTCTTCCTGCTTCACGGGCGGTAGAGCAAAGCTAACCGTAATTCTGTCTGTGCCACAGGAATTGTATAAACCTCCAAAATTCACCCTGTGTATATTTTCCTTAATACACTCCAGTGAGCTTGATTTTTGTGGTCCACAACTAGCCTTAATATTTGTCAGTGAAACCAGCCCAGAGTCTAAAAAGTTCACACCATGTCGCCTTATTACATGTGGTGAATACATATTTTAAAAAGGAGAAGCCTACACAATTCCAGCCACTATGCTGCCTTCTGTGTCTGAAGTAGAGCAGGACACAACGGTAGGACAAAGTACACAGACAGTCGTTATGAGGACAAATGACAGACATAGAAAAGACAGTCAGGAAAAAAAGACAGTTATTATAAAGAAAGTCTTAATAAAGACGGTCATATTAAAGACAGTCATTATGAAGAAAGTAATAATAAAGACAGTCACAATAAAGACAGTCACAATAAAGACAGTCATAATAAATAAAGTACACCATAGGCAGTGCCAGTACCTTCCAGGGTGGTGCCAGTGCCCAGGAGAGGGTCTCCAAGCCCAGAGGTGTAGCGGGCGGAGACAAACATCTCATATTCAGTATCGGACTGCAGGTTCTTCAGCAGGGCCATGGTGGTATCTCCTTTCACAGTTATCTCCTTCCTCTCCCCGGTGCCGTCGGCTGGCTTGAAGACCAGGCGATACTGGAGGACATTCCCAGGAGCGGCCTGCCATGACACCTTCATGCTGGAGATGGTCTCGTTGAAGACGCGGAGATCGCGGGGAGAACCGCGCACTGAAGGGAAGAGTGGACAGACACGGGTTAACCTATCATAGAACGGTCACTTGCGTACAGTAAGGCACCATGGGTAAGGACGTAAAATGATAGCGGCCATATCGACCAACTGACAGACCTTCCTTGGTGGTTCCCTCCACCGTCATATCATCTCCCACGCCCGAGGAGTATTCTGCAGACACAGACACACGGTACGTGGTGATCGGGTACAGGCCCCGGAGCACAATGGTGGTTTCGGGACCATTGGTCTGGGCCACCAATGTCTCTGCTCCTCCTGTCATGGGTAGGTAGGACAGCTGGTACCGAAGCACGGGTCCTGGGGCCTTCTGCCAGGACACCCGGAAACTATCAGTGGTCTCCTCGGACACACTCAAGGCCCTCACCGTCCCTTGTTCTGGAGAACAGAAGTGTGGTTTAGCAGCGGTCAATGTATAACTTTCAGAATGTAATTAGCAAATTGTGAGCAGATGTAAATATATGGTATTTGTATTTACAGTAAATGCATGCAAACAAGCATGCAAATATTTTACTTAAATTGAATTGAAGTTATTTTGCATGTTTGCTGAAAATCCTGAACATGTACACTTTAACCCCTTACCTTCCAGTGTGGTTTCCTCCCCTGACAGAGGGAAACTGTCTCCATTCTCATACTGGGCGAAAACGTTGACCTCGTAGGTGGTGAGAGGGGTTAGGTGTGGCAAGATGGTGGTTGTGGTATCACCTGGCACAGCCATAGCGATGTAGTCCCCAGTGATGTCCTCTGCCTTACGGAAACGGACCAGATAGGACATGACATTTGTGGCGTCAGTGGCCCAGGTGGCACGGAAGCTTCTGGACGTCACCTCAGAGAATTCCAGGTCTCTGGGTGCAATCAGACCTGATGAGAGACATGATACACAATGAAGTAACTGGTTTCTGTTTTCTCCTCATAGACAATGTCATGGCTTTTGCCAACATAATGCCAACATAGCATTCCTCACTTTTTTAACTGTCATTCACATGTCCTTTTCTGATCTCATTTAACTAAACCCTCTTCAGCATTATGAGCTAAATCGATAGGATAGCATATTTGGATGCCTATTCGATCTGTGTTCTTAGAACTGGAGGATAATCAAGTGCCCCTGAGTGAATTAACATGCCATTGTTGGGTTGATGACCATCTATTATCCAGTCAAATGGGTGGACTACTTAAAAAGACTCCTGAAAGAATCCAGTCAGTTGCTGTGATGTTAGAAAAATAGTGGAATACAGCCAATGATGTTACGGACTCCCCTAAGACACGGGAATGTGGTTCTATTATGTTTTTGGATCAGAATGCTTGGTCAGAAAAGAGCTACAACAATGCCTTGCCTTTTTCTGCCAGAAATAAAGACAACCGTGGCCTTGGAGAACAAACAGATAACACTTTTGGTCTCATTATATGTGGATTAACACTGTTATGGGGAAAAGTGCAATCTTATTTGTGTGTGCTTGTAACCCAAGGGCCCTGGGGGCCATAAAATTTTTTTTGGGGGGGAGTGTATTTAAATCTTTTATGTAATTTCTGTTTCAATAGCACAGCACATTTTGTACTTGCTGTACTACACAACAAAGCCTATGATGGGCTGTAAAGAGTTTGACGCCAGGTGACTGTTTCTTCAGGACTGATCCCAAACTAAGCCGTCTACACAATTAATCCTCGATTGGCTATTACAAAGATGTGGTGCATTGTTGAAGATTAAAAACACGATACAATCTTTAAAAGCTAATCATTAGCAGTTAAACGTGTTCTCATGGTTGTATTGTCACTGAATTTTAGATGCAGTATTACATTAGCTAGCATGGATTTGCGGTCCACTGAATTAGACCTAGCTAACGTTAGCATTGTTACCATAGCTGATGACAAAGTTGTCATTAAATACAACTGCCAAAAGTACATTTTATTACACAATGATGATAGCAAAAGTTGTTTCCTACTAAATATTAGCCTACTTAAGCAAAGTCATTATTCGCAAGCCCCTGTAGCATAATGGACCCAAAACATGAATCAGACCTGTTTTAATGTCATTAGCCGCCGTTCAGCTTTTGACAGTCAATCTGGCTATAGCCTGTAAAGGATGTTGATGACACCAGCCAAGACATGACCAACAGACAAAGGTGCAGCCCACTAACCATTACAGCCACAGTACAAGTTAACGTTTGCATTCTTGACTTCAGCTCTACTTTCACAAAGGCAAGTTAGGGCCACACTCACTCTTTTTCTTGATGTTAAGGAGCTCCTGCTCAATTCTGAGGCAGATGGACTGGGTGAGCTCTTTGGAGATCCTCTCGAAAGCATCAAAGTCCTCCACGGTGTAGACATGGGTACTGGATGGCTCGTTAGCAATGGCCTCCAGTTCTGACCTGACGGCGTCCTTCACCCCCACGGCGAAGATCTCCACATCTGTGTTCCTCAGGCTGGTGGCCGCGTCCTTGAAGGAGTCGGAGGACTTCCCGTCAGTGATGAGTACCATGACACGCGGGATGCCCTGGCGAGACCCTCGGATGGGAATGAAGATCTTCTCCCGGACATAGTTCATGGCCTTGCCTGTGTTGGTGGAGCCTCCGCGGTAAGGGAACATCCGGACAGCCTTGACTACAGAAGCAATGTCGTTGTAGGTGTTCAGGGCGAATTCGGTGTGCGGGTCCCTGCTATACTGGACCAGGCTGAGCCGGACTTTGTCGAGTCCCACGTCGAATGAGTTGACCAGGACCTCGAGAAAAGCTCGGACCTTGGCGAAGTTTTGTAATCCGATACTGTATGAGCCATCCACCAGCAGCACCACATCAGCCTGGACATCCACTCCAAGAGAGCATTCTGGAGGAAGGAGGAGCATTGTGAAATTAGTCGCTGTTTGAAATAGCCCTTTTGTGAGGACTAACATGCTTTAATGGACCGTCATCTCACCCAGAGTCACTTTGATGGGTTGAGTCTTCTCCATAGCCAGCACAGCCTCGCTGGGTGTCAAACCCTTCAGGGCAAACAGGCTGATCTCATACTCAGTCTCTGGGGACAGGTCCCGGACGTTGACAGAAGTCTGGGCGAAGCCCATATACAACACCTGGCGCTTCATACCAGCCATCAGGGGCATCAGGGTCAGCTTGTAGCCTGTGATCTCCCCCGGAGAGGGATCCCACGTCACCCTCATAGACTTAGAGGAGACCTCATGCACCTGCAGGTTGGAGGCCGGCTCCACCACTAGTGACACAGAACATTCACGCATTTGACATTGGGATGTTACTATCATTTGGTCAGGCGTCGCGTTAACAATCCATTTACAGTTTCATCGATGTTGTGGTTGTCGTTAAATTAGCCATCGGGCCAAAGCGATATCAACACGGAAATCAAAGTGCGTGTGATGTAGCGCTCCATCTGCCATGTCTCACCATCGTCACCGCTCACAAGAGAGTTGAGCTGGTCTTCCACACCCGAGCACACCTGAGTGATGAGCTGCTTCTGCACTGCCTTGATCACATCAAAGTTAGGGACATTGTAGACATGCGTACTGTAGGGAGTCGAGGCGATCTCCTTCAGTTCATCTTCATCTGCTCCTTTGATGCCTAAACGGTGAAAAGACCTCTCAGTTGTGTGGCTCAGTTGTAAGAGCCTTCTTCTTGCACTGCCAGGGTTACCAATATAATATATTATATATAAATGTATATGTATGACCTAAATAAGAATGCCGGCAACATTTCTAAACAAAAATATTGAAATGAACCCTAGCAACTTGCTTTAGCAATTGAGTACTCTTACGGTAAGTTTTGCTCTGCTCACAAGCAAAAAGCATAATAGGAATGTTTTTGGGAAAGAAGCATTTGCACAAGAAATACAGTACCTAAGGCAAATATTTCCACTCCGATGTTTCGGAGCCGTTTAGCATACTCCTCCACTGGGTCCTGGGATTTTCCGTCTGTGATGATCATGGCTATCTTTGGAAAGCCTTTCCTGGCGCCGGCAGACTCCGTAAATATGTTTTGCAGCAGGTAGTCAATGGCATCCCCTGGAGAAAGAATGGAACATATTAAACCTTTAAGAACATCGAGGGTCTTTACAAACGTTGCAAAATATCATATTTATTGCTTGTCAAAGCCTATTTTGAGTGAATAACCAGAACATGTGTCCAAATCAAGATTTGCACCAATGTGCTACTTACACACTGTTACAAGCTTTACAATTTAGAATTCTTTACGACAGTATTTCAACACACTATAATGGACCAATCATTTTGAAATAGGCCAGTCTAATTGTATGTACCAGTCATCGTGTTCCCGCCCTTGTAAGGCAGGGAGTTGATTGCTTTGAGCAGATCTCCTTGTTTGGTGAAGCGGTTGAGGTCAAACTCGGTGCGAGTGTCAGTGCTATATTGGACCACTGCCACCCTGGTCTTGTCCTCTCCGATGTCAAAGGCACCCGCCATGGCACTGAGGAAGCTGCGAATGTGCTTAAAGTTCTCCCTGCCAACGCTCCAGGAGCCATCCACCAGGAAGACCAGGTCAGCTACGGCACCGACTGAACATTCTGAAAGGGGCGGAGACGGACAGTAGGACAGAAATGAAGCAGTTGTCTGGACACATAGATTGGTGCATGTTTTCAATACTCTATGGCAGTGTTTCCCAATCCTGGTCCCAGGCCGCGAGTGTTTTGTTTTTGCACTAGCACTCATTCACAAGTGAGTCCTTGGGTAGAAACGTGCACCCTTTTGGGTCCTGAGGACCAGGACTGGGAAATGCTGCTCCATGGTACTTGGCTAATGGAATTCCAATAGGCATACAATATGTTTCATGGACCTGATTATCACCAAATTATCAATAGATATGTTCAGCTTGTTCAAGAAATCTTGACTGAACATAAAATGAGTGGAGAAATTTGCTTTTTTGGGGATTGCCACATGAAGAGGCACAGAACCTCAGTGAATTACTTCTCAAAGCAGCAATCCTTTCCCCTTCTTTCAACGTTCAAAGGACAGACGTGAACAGAGCTGGCACGACTGTGACGTCATTCCTTTTCCTGGATTATAGGATAACAAAAGGAACCCGTTTGCCTGCATTTAGAATTCCAACTCCTCCCACTCTAAGGAAGAGCTCAATTGGGATGTAAAGGCTGTTTTCAATTTTCAACTAATGTGTACAATCTGGGCCACTGTCAGAAACCCCTGCCTACTCACACAGTGGCAACTCAGCAGTATAGAAGGAGTATTTGATGCTGAGGAAATTATGCC
Organism: Novumbra hubbsi; assembly: GCA_016801125.1. Lineage (NCBI taxonomy): Eukaryota > Metazoa > Chordata > Actinopteri > Esociformes > Umbridae > Novumbra > Novumbra hubbsi. The sequence goes on from JACXGK010001830.1 coordinate 22,120, forward strand.
AGGAAAATATGTTCTGATTAGTCCACAGAAAACCACAAACTGTCAAAATGGTGACGCTTTGTGAACCAACAAAAGGCAGCAAGAGTGCAGATTGGTTGAAAAAGTAGGTTAACATTCTTACTGATAGCATCTGCAGTCTGCGGTCTCCTTTCTGTTCCACTAGTGTTACTGGACTGAACTGAAACACAACAGAACTTGGAATGTTATCATGTCATCCTGCGGGCCATATGCCATGTAGAGGAAAGAACTCGCAAACAATCAACACATCATCAGGCCTCTTGAATGAGACATCAACCGCATACATAAAAACATTCCTTTTCTTGGTTCATTCGCTGTAAGCAGTGTGCAATTAAAGTTTAAAAAAACATGGTTTCTTTCTTCTGATGTGGTTAGATATAATCTAACTGCATAAACCCTCAGTTGTTCCATAAAAAAAAAAAATCTGACTAAATATTCTGATCATAGGTATAAATCCTTCTAATGACAGTCCATAACAACAATTTAGCATCCGGATTTTGAGCACTTACTAGTGAGCTGGCCAATGATGGATATACTTTCCTCAGTGTCAACAAAGGAACTGATGGATACTGAGTAGTCCACGTCAGGTGTCAGGTCTGTGATAGATGTCATTGTAGCAGAGGCAGGGAGGCTTAACTCTCTGCTTGCTTCATCTGGGAAATAGATAGTGAGTTGTCGTTAGAATTGCTACATATTATATGATACATTAGCTTGGCATCATAAGCTGAGATCAATAAATACAAACCTGTATCTGATGTAACTTGGATTCTGTAGCCCTGTATCCTTTGTGATGGTTTTGTCCATGACATTTGCACTGTGTTCTCATTTAGAATGGTAAATTTCAAGTCTGAGGGAGGCTCCACTGCAAGCAAAACAGGAACTGATGTTAACATACACGAAGGAAAAAAGCAAGGTATGAGTGTAAAAGTGTTGATTGAAGTATTACAGCATGGCATTGTATATCAAGCATAAACATACAGCCCAACGACCAACACTTCATGGCTGAAGTTAAGACGTTCGTTGTTGGGGGAGATTGAAGGAACATGAATCCATGGCGAAGGTGACAAAAAGTAACGACGACAACATTCAAAGTGGGTGAGAAGCCATTTTGGAAAACAAAATGGCATTTGTTTGAATTGCATGACCAGGTATCCCTAGTCAGCAACCCAAGCACCGGATGTCTGGAGTACACAACATTAATCAAGACCAAATACACACAAAACCTCCCAGTGCAAACATTGAGTGAACCCCACAATACATGCTGAGTGCAGTAATTTACACGCATGCCCAAACAACCAGCACCAACAAGTTGCCCTCAAGTCGCAAAATTGAGTCAGTCAACACACAGGTACAACAATATATTCATTCCAACGTTATTGATTATGCAATGGAAGTCAAGATGGCCAGGTCATGTTGAAGATGGCATTTGTAGAATTTAACACCATATGTCATATATACTGAGTATATATATATGCATATTTGGACAAAGAAATGAAGTGTGTTTATATATTAATATATGTATCATTGGCATAAATCCATTGCAAACCTTGCAAAAAGAATACACAGTGTCTCTAGGGAGACTTTTGTGTACGTTCTTTTCATTGCACAGTGCAGATTAAGGGAGAGCTAAGGTACAGAGGAAAATGCTTTACAAATACAGGGAAAATAAACAAACAAAAACAATGAGTCTGACAACAACAGCATACGTGTCCACATCTAGCTGGTTTTCACACCACCATGCATATGTACATGAACAAGTTGTTTAGAACAACTTAGCAAATAAGACAATTGTTGCCATGTACATGAGGGAACACACAACGAGAAAAATAGATGTATTTGTAAATGATATTCTTAATCAAGGGGGTCTAACATGCAACCTATTTAAATGAACTGAGTGTTAATTTTACCCGTTATATAACTTTAGTTAACGCATAGGGAAAACCGAAGTGTTTGAAAAAGTCCTGGTTTTTGTTATGGACAGAAATATCAACTTGAAGGGATGAACAGATTAAGAGAAAGCTAAAATTGTAAAAATCGAAAGTTTTAAGATATGAAAGATCTAAAATGCTATGTAAGGGGGTCTATTTATTCTACAGCCTATGGCTGCGAGGCCTCATCTCATAGTCCGTATGGTCCATGATGATGAGGATGGGTTGAAGACACACATGCAAAGGTCAGCCGTCGGTGGGTTGGTGGGTGGGTGGGGGGGTGGTGGGTGGGTGGGTGGCATGCAAGCTATGGATGAGGGACAATGTGATGGGATGCAAAAATATCATTGTAAAATACCGGCTGAGGAAGCCACAGCTCAGACACATTGAACGCACAGGCAGACAACATCTTGGA
>JACXGK010001830.1:34207-63077 GCA_016801125.1 Novumbra hubbsi
GGGTCTCCAAACAGTTCCACGGAGGGCCGAGTGTCTGCAGGTTTTAGTTTTTTCCTGTAAATTGGTTCCAGGTTCAGACCTAAATAACCAGATGAGGGTAGACCTAACCAATCAGTGACATAATTAATCAATCAAGTACAAGGTGAGAGTGAAAACCTGCAGACACTCGGCCCTCCGTGGAACGGTTTGGAGACCCCTGATGTAGACAGTCGAGCATTTCAGCTCACTAAGACATTGACGTTTCACCATGCATATAAATGTTGTTGTAATGCAATTCGTTGTCTTTTAATTTTACTTGGGAGCACAAATCACCTTGGAACACCACAGAGAGGTTTCCACTGGGGTTCCTAAACTTCACATGCTTGTCTGTCCACCATGCGATACCCTTCTTTACCAGAGGAATAGTATTTCTTGAGCCATCGGGGTCAATGTGGTACAGAACCAGAGTGTCTGTTCAATTGAAATACACAGCAATTAATGACAGGCATCGAAGATAGTTCACCAACACTGAAGCTTTATGGCAAAACAGAGTAAATTACAAATACTCCATTCAAAGACTGGACCAAATTCACAGACGCATCTAAACAGCGCCCTCCAAGTACACAACAACAAGATCATTTGAGTATTAGCAAGTGAATGTTACTGAGAAATCTTGAGAACAGGAAAAGGAAGTTATTTGATAAAAAGGAAAATGATCTCTTACCATTAAAAAGACTGTTGGCTATTGCACCACATGGAGCAATAGGGTTGTTGTCACTGGTGCGGTATGGGTCACAGTCCTTGCTTGGGTTCTGGAAAATGGGCCTGTAATGTTATTTTGTATAAAAACTGCCAGTGCCCAGCCCATCGGGCGCCCTAAGCAAAATTTTATTGGGGGAGCCCCCTCTCCCCTAGTGGTCCAGGGCTCACATGCAGTCTGGGGCCCTAAGCGGCTACATATGTTGCTTATACCTAGGGCCGGCCCTGATAACAGCAAAGACATTACAAAATGAGGACATTTTACAACTAGACCAACGTCTACGTGTGTAGTATAATGTGATAATCCATACGCAGCTCAATAACTGCAACTCTGATATAGCCTACCTTTAGAGAAGACAAGTCTCCGTTTAACTGGCTGTCATCTCTGGACTTCACGTAACGTCTGTGATTCTGATAGAAGTTGGACAATCCATAGTACATGAAGACATTGCTCTAGAGGAGGAGAATGAAGAATTCCAGATCAATTAGTAATGAATCAGTGGAGTTGTTTATTGGAATCAAAGCATAGTACTTCACATAAAGCGAAAAGATAGCAAATCAAAAAGGAACAGGTAGGCTTATGAGAGGGTACATTATTTATTTAATGCAGGCTAAGCAATATTATTCCTGTAAAAGCTATTTGCATGAATAATTAATAACTTTCAGGGCAAAGATCCTAAAATAGTAAAAATCAATTCTGAGCACAGACAGAGGCAACCATTAACGGTTTCTAAAAAGAGCAAATGACAAGCAGTTACTCAGCATTCCAGTAATTCATCTACGTCCGAGGCAAGAACAAGGTAGCAGGTTCGGCCCAGTTTACCTCAAAAGGTTGATCCAGAGAAAAGGGGACCGAGCATGTGCACGGCGTTGTGCTGTTCCAGATGTAGTTTTGAGAGCAGTTAAAGCACGGACTTGACATATCAACACCAGTATAATCTATCTGCAAGGGCGATAAAAGATATACTTTACACTGAATAAAGTCAGGAAATGAAAGACAGCTAGTCAAACTGAGCATACCTAGAAATAAACAATTGCCTACTTATGACGTGTAAGCCGCTGGCAAAGCGTTACCTCAAACTCCTTGATGTTGTTTGATGTCACGAAGAGACCAATGCCGATGGGAATGAAGATGAGACCAATGACGAAGAAAGCAGGGAGAACAGTGCCCGCAGTCAAAATCGGTTGCCATGCTGGTAGTCTTTGCTGTTTGAACGCTGTGTTGTCGGGCTTTTTGTTTTTTGCAATTCCTGTCCCTCCGTGGACCGCAGCACCAGAGGGGTGCCCGTCCTCTTCCTTAGTGTTATAACTGGACGCCATCACAGCTGCAGTTCTTGTCGAGAAAATTTAACAACACTCAGTAAACACAGACTCGGTGTCGAGTAAAATTACGAGACGAAAATGCTTGTTGGTTCAGAGACTAAGTTTATCTCCTGGGTAATGTTACATAGTTTAAAATGTAATTCCAAATATACAATCATTTCTTTTTGAGACGATTCCGAGCTGTCTGAAGTCCGAGAGTAAGTAGTACTGTATTTACCTAGCTAACAATAAGAGAGATGGAATCAGGAAGCTCCTAAGCCAATGTTCTGGCAGTACGTTGCACGTGATCAGATGAGGAGCATGCCCATTGAAGGATCTTTCTGGCAGCATTTAGGTGTAGGCGTTTCCGTTTAAGTTTACCGTCAGGCGTTGAGGCATACAAATTAAGATTAAGCATAAACATTAGATTGTTGAGGTTACATTCACGGTTTAAGGGTAGGGTAAGGGGGCCTGCTAGCAGTTAGCACATGTATTTAAACGGAGTAGCCAACATTTCTGCACACGATTCTCCCAGTGGCCAGTTTAGGTCTTCCGCACAGCCAGCGTGGTTAAAGGGTTGAAACAAATCTCCACAGCCACCTCCCATTACCACCTGTAAGATCCCTGGTGTCCAACGCTTGCCAGCATGGGTCTTCAGAAGAGAAAGGGTTACTTAAGACCACCTGTAAAAGACACACCTCAGTATATATATATATATATATATATATATTTCTGTATATTCTATGTGGAGAGAATTTTAGATATATTATAGAGGAAAAACAAACTTCAGCATTGAGCAATTATTGTAATTTTTATCATCTCATTTTATAGACAATTACAAATCATATTCAATATATTATTGATTGACCAAATGTATCAACTCCTCTGCCCGTTTGGAAATAATCTTACAAATTCATTTAGCGGACATATATATTGGTTCAAATTATGCTCTAATGCAGATGACTTCATCCCCATATAAAACACAGAGAAAAAAAAAGAATAAACGTATACATTTAATATTTTAAGTATATATCCATAATATCAAGTACAATGTTTAATTTTGAAGTTATAAAACATTTTTAGCTTGACAAGAACATAATGGTCATCTTAAACTCCAGCTTGGCAGAGAAAAACCCAATGACTTTGCCTTTTCTGAATGACCATTTCACTGTTTATCAAAGGGTACTTAACAAGCACCTTAAACCATTAGGACACTACCAAGGTTTGGCCGCTGGTTTGTCTGATGTTCCCTGTTAGTGTTTCTGGCTCTGTTAGCCTTTCCCTCCATTTTGAAATGCTGTTGCACTGCTGATTGATGATTTCTTCAGCTCAATCCTCATGGACTGGCTCTCTGCTCTCTGCTCCAGCCTCATTCCCCCAGTCATCCCCAGGGCTCCCAGCATGGATTTGCCTGTCTTTAGGCTCTTTGACATGGGGATCCGGGTGAGCCCTCCCTTAGGTGGATGGGCCTCATGATTCCCAGGCTGGGTGATAAAGGGATAGGGCAGAGAGAGGCATAATAGAGGACATAGGAAAAGAGAAAGCCACATCAGTGAAAGTTAGAGAACAAAATGATCAATTACTAAAGCGGAAACTGCATGAAAATATTTCCTTTGTTGCACATTTAGCGTGTCAACCGTAAATATTTAGTCCTTCTTTCAAGACTCACTCAGTGTGGGAGTACGTGGCGGGTCATGTTTCAGTGTATTACAGCTGCCCGTGTTATGTCAGTGAGGGTGTTTGTGCCCTGTGCATGAATGTAAACGCTGAGGAGCCGCTGAAAGTTAAGGAATGATTTTGACATGTTGGCAGGTTGCCACGCCATTCCACCTCCGTTGTCCAGAGGGGCTGCCGATAAAGGCTTTTCTGTCACGCCATCCGCCCGTCTCACCAAGACCTCATTATACCACCCACGCAGAGAGTCGCCACCTCGACGCCCACCAATGTGTTATGTAACAGCCAGGGCCGGGCCACAGCGGGTTAGCATAAAGGGGGGTTCGTGTAGCTACAGATGGTACTCACCGTCTGAATTGACCTTGCAGGGCTGGATGGAACTGGGGTAATAGTGATGCTGCTCGTCACTTTACCGGGTGGGCTTTTAAGCGGCACGGCGCTGTGGCGAGGGGAGCGCAACACTGTGCCCGTGGATAATGCCATCTCTCTGTTACACTGCGGTGCCACGCCGAGGGGCCTTAAGACCACCTTGGGGCACGTGTGGCTTTGGCTCTCCGAGGGACACTTGTTGAACTGGGATCCATGCAGGTGGATGTGGATCCTGTTGTCCTCTGCCGTGGTGGTGGTGGTGATGATGCTGTTGGAGTTGGAGTACTTCCTGATCGCCGCGGGGACCATCTGTTTCTCCGGGGTCACCTTGAAGACGGCCCGGCCCACGGTCATCTCGTGGGTCTCCGAGGAGGCAGACAGGTTGGACACCGTGGATGTGCTGACCGTCATGATCGATGCGGGTGACATCGGCCTGCCTGAGGAGGAGGACAAAGAAGAGGAGCTGGAGGCCTTTCTGCTCTCCGGTGACTTAGCTCTGGAGATGGTGGTGATGTTGACCGGGGACCTGGTCCTCTCTGGTCCTCCTGGCCCACTAATGGTTCTGCTCCTTGAGGTGACAGTGGGATGGGTGGGAAGGATAGTAATTTGAGGCTTTTGGTGGCTTTCCTGAGTGGGACTTAGGCTGAGGCGGGGAGTGGAGTAGAGCTCCTCAGCAGAAGGTCTGCTGATCTCCAAGGTAGCTGTGCTGTTCTGGTGGTCTGGTGTCACTCTGATGCGTAAAGGTTGCCCTTGCTTCTGGGACATCGTCAGCTCAGAATGCATGGAGTCACCGTTCATATGCACAGACTTATCTAGACTACTACCTTGGGGGATGTTTTCCCTCTTTCGCATCCAGGGAATCCAGGACTTCTTTATGCTGTGGTCCGAAGCAGCAGAGGGTGAGCAATGTTCATGACCACAGGCTTTCTCTGTGGGTTTCTTGAGGCCCTTCTGTCGAAGGTTACTCATGATGTGGTTCTCTTCCTGGACAGACTTCCTGATGAACACAGCTGGGGTGTCTTCTTCCGCCATCTCATTGGTCAGTGCATCAGTCTGAACTCCTGTGGATGCCATGGCAACGTCCACCATTCTCCTTCCATTCAGGCTGGGTCGTAGAGCACGGCTGTGGCGCTTGGTGGCCTCCAGTTCTTCGGTTAGATGAAAGACCTCAATGCTCATGTTGTTCTTCTTCTCCTCTTCCTCAAGGAACCTCTGCTGGAGGAAGGAGTAATCCACTTGGAGCTGGGAGAGTTGGTCTTCTTTGTTCATCAGCTCATGAATCTTCTCCTTGAGGGCTACCACATCATTCTGCAAGTCTCTGGTTTTAGCTTCCTCCATTTTGAATCGCTGTCGTAGGTCTGCCTCCTGGCTGTCCGCCTCACCTTTTTCTATCGCTTTATTCCTGGTGATTTGATTTCTCATCTCCTCCACCTGCCGAGAGAGAATGTTGGCCTTGTCTTGCTCTGTCATGAACTTTTTCTCCAGTAAGTCATACTGATCCTCTGTCTTTATCAAATCTCCCTCCACGACTTCCAGCTGCTTGAGACGCTTTTTCAATCGCTCTATTTCAAGCGTGAGTTCCTTTACCCTGTTATCCTCTTTCAAACCTGCATCCGACAATCTTAACAGTTCCCTCTTTGCTATGTGCTTTGTGGATATCTTCCCTGCCTCCTCCAATCCAGCCAAACTCTTGTTCATATGGCTGACTTTCGAGCTCAGATCCCCGTTCTTTCCTGTTTCATATGCAAGCTTGATGCTAAGCTCCTCTTTCTCTTGGGTGAGCATCCCTACCTTGACCTCCATATCCGATTTCAACTTCAGGAGCTTTTTACTCTCCTCTATTAATCTCTCGGTCACCTCCATAACCTTGGCTTGCTCAGCCTTGAACATCATACTCAAATCATACCTTTTCTTCTCCTCTAACTGCATTCTCTCCATCATGTTATTTCTATCATCAACAATCACCACAGTAAATGACTTCAGCTTTGCTAGGTCATCTTTAAGGGCCTGCTCGGTCTTTTCCAGCCTCAGCTCAGAGGATTCAATCTCTTTCATGCGAATCTTCACTGCTGTGAGTTCATCAGTGAGCTGCTTGGACACACCCTTCTCCCTTTCCAGAGCAGAGTGTAACTGGGAGCATTCTGCCTTACTGTGGTTGAACGCCCCCTCCAGCTTTTCCAACTCCACCATCCTTCTCTGAAGCTTCTCTACCTGCAGTTTGAGTTCTATTCCTCGGTTCTCCTCCTCCTGCAACCTCTTTCTCAGCTCCTTGCACTGTGCCTCTGCTTTGGAGATCTCCTCATCCTGCCCTTCCATCTCAAACACCCGTTTGCGGAGGTTCTCCAGTTCTGTCATTAGTTTAGAGTTCCCACACTCGCCTGTACTGATCTTGTTCCTCAGCTGTTGCAATTCTTCATCAGACCTCCTCAGAGCAACATTACCCTTCTCCAGCTCCTCCAATTTCTGTGTGAGTCCAATTAGATTGATGTCCAGCTGGCGGCTGTGGGACTCCTGGCTGGTTAGCTTAGAGGACATCTCCTCCTGCTGCTGGGTGAACTTGGCCTGGCATTCCCTCAGCTCACCCTCCAAGCTCAGGGCCTTCTGGTTGTTCTCTTGGGCCCGGCTACTGGCTTCGCTCAGGTCCAGCTCCTTCTGCTGTAGCTGCTGGGACAGCTCCTGGACCCTTTGGCTCTGTTGGTCCATCTGCTCCAGGTGTAGTTGTTGCTCGTCCACCAGCATCAGGGCAAAGGACTTCAACTTGACCAGCTCTTCTCTTACCTTTTCCAGGCGCTTTGTGTGTTCCTTTTCTTTACGCACCTGGTAGGCTTTCTCGTTCTCTAGTAATCTCTTGAGTCTGGTGGGCGACAAGAGAAGCATATGTGAAGCGTAAATAGGGATGTGTGTGAATTGTCACGTTCGATTATACAAATAGATTACATACATCTTCTAAAACACTAATCTAATATGAGTATCCAAAATGACTACAATAATGTAAAGTGTACAAATCTAGTTTTATTCTGTAATCAAATCTTCCACAAAGAAACATTTTGTATATATTAACATTGCTTACTAAAGTCAAGGTTGACAATTTGTAGCCTATGAATGTCTCATATTTCATTTAAAAGTAAAAAATATTGACAAATTAATTAAAAGCTAGTTCAATTCAAACATGCAGTGTAAAAGATCACAATTGATATTCAATGCTACTGTCTATTCGAAAGGGATGAACATATATTATATTCTCCCAACAAGTAAATCGGATAAATGTCAAATCTCATTCAACAGTGCCAGACAGGAATAATTGTTGTTGTTCACAGGAATTAATAATGAAGGTTCAGATCACAAACCGACCCCTCTGATTGCCTCTTCTTTGGCTAGCCAATCAACTCACATTAGCTTTGGCAAAGAAGTGCAAACTCTTTTAAAGAAATCCCTCACTGTTTTTCATCCATGCGGTTGGAATAAAGACTAAGAAAACCCAATGTGAGTGAAAGTTTGACTAGACCCCCACAGAGCCTTTTCTCTTCCTGCTTTTTTTTATGCTGTGCATGTCCATGTTAAAAATCTCGTTTGACAGAGAGAGTCATTAACACACTGAATGCAAAACGCACTGAATGCACAGTCTCCGTCTTTTATCTACAACGCAAACCTTACTGCTCCAACCCTAACCCTTAGACACCATTCGAAACTTACCCGCTATTCAATATACACTACTGGAGTGTCCCCGTCTGACATTCCTGTCGGAGTACAGAATCATCTGCAAGCTTTAATGGCGCTCCACCTCTACCCCTGCATTCCATGGATTTCATTGAGACAATGAACGAGGAATAAATACTGTGTGTAACCCCGACATTTAGCTGGTGATGTCACCTTGCCTATGTTCGACAGTCAGCCGAGATCTGCAGGGATCTGGTTTACACTGTGAGAAGATGGGAGGGACCCCTCGCCAGAGGAGGGTGTTCTCTGAACTCCTCCTTAATTTGCCTCCTCTGTTTTTTAATGGAACTGGGACGAGAGTTTGAAGTGAACATGCATCTATAATTGCCTGTGTAGATTAACGATTCAGGCGTTCATCTTAGTCATTTCACCATTCAGGTCAGTAATGACATCAATTTAGAGGGTTTTCTTCCATACAGGCTAAACATCACCTAAACATCACCTAAACATCACCTAAACATCACTTATTTCCCATTAAGCTTCACCAGTACGCGGCAAATGGGTTGAAATCCACTAACAGGGTTAAGAGCATGTGTGCCATTCAAATCTCACAGCCAAGACGGATCATCGCCCTGGGGATTAGAGTATCATCCAGCTTCTAAAGTCACTGACACCTGAAGTCATCAGCACTGTAAAATTAGCCTCACGCAAAGGTCACATGTGGGTTGTAACTGCTAGAGGACCCTACAGTGGCAAAATCTCATTGGGAGATGTCCCACCTGACATTCAGGCTTACAGAAGGGCTCAGTATCTCCTTAGCCCCTGGGTCCATCCGAAGGTGACCACTCGGATCAAATGGCAATCAATGTCAGACCCATCAAAAATAGCTATATCCGCAAGGAGTGATTCCGTGTCTATAAGGAATGCAGTTTTGAGGTACAGCAGCATGCATGTGTCAGCTGGCTGTAGATTGAAGCGTTCATGCTGTGCAAACGCTTGTCAAAACAAGCTTTAAATTGCAATCACAGGGGAAAACCTTTAAACGCTTGGCTACGGAATGGTCCGTTCAGCGCATCTCATTGGTGTAATGCGAACTTAGGGACTTAGGGCTTCTTTCGAAATCAGGCATTCGTTCATAAACACTGAGTTCCACTTTAAAGTTCCAACTGGCTCAGGTTGCAGTTAAATCCCAAACTAAATAAAATGGCTGTTTAGCACTGGGATCGAATCTGTTAACACAACGCTCTGTGCTTAAGGTCTAATAAAGTCTAGGCACTAGGATTCGACCCGTGTAGCCCCAAGCTGAAGCTGGGGTTTTTACTGTAAATCCTATTCGCCACTCCATCCTCAAGCCCAGAGAATGGAAACAACGTTCACCTTTGCCCTCGGTGTTGCAACTGGACAAACGTTGAGTATTGCTGTGTACCCTATGACATTGTTATTGACTGACCATAATTCTGCGTAGGCGTAAAACACACTGGCATAGTTCGCCTGTTTGGCGTGAGACCTCGTAGGCGTTTTAGCTTTTCTCATTTCACACTTACACAAGTCACTGAGCTATTCTGATGAATGCGTGCGAGATGGATGATGTGCGGACATATAGATGGATGGGTCCCACCTTGCACTGATGGATGAAAACATTAAAACACTAGTGACCTTCTACCTGGCACACGTGTGTTGTGAGAATGTGTGTCTGCATGTGAAATTGTGTGTGAGCAAGAGTGTGTGTGTGGAGTGTGTGAGCAAGAGTGTGTGTGTGTGGAGTGAGGCCAGGGGAATGTGGGCTCAGCAAGTGCTGATAGAGCAGGAGAGCTGAAACACACGGCTGTTGGCGCCAAGACGAGGTTGTGGAGGGCAGCAGACTGAAAACTATCCAACCAGGACAGTGGAAAGCACCTGGCAAAGGAGGCCACCCCTTATACCTACAGTAAGACCTACTAGAACCTTTGGCCAGCCCAGTAAAACCTGTGTACTCCAACCAACCCCTCAGGTTTGATTTAAACAAGTACAGTGTCTATCCACTGATACATTATGGGCATAAGAGACATAACACAACACATAAGTGCTTACTAACGCTGAACAACAAACAGTAGATTAGATGTGGTGTCCGTTACTGATAGACTCTACACACCCTGTACATGTGACTGTCATGGATTCTGTCGATAGACCTATGGACCATACAGGAGGTTGGAACATACCATGTGGGGGTGTTGTTGTAGAATAGACCCTTATTATTGGAGGATAATAACTGTGTAGTGATTTGCTCCAATCACGGACTGCCAAGTGTATTGGCATAAAAGACTGTGTTAACTTAGTATTTATTGTAGAACGTGTAAGAACTATAGACAATCAGCATCTTGGACTAAAGCTAATAAAAGGTCTCCCCCTGACTTGTGTGTTAAATGGTTCTGTTCAGGGATCAACAGTGGACAGAAGCTAACAACACTACGAGTATTTCAATTTTTCTTATTATAGTAACTTTTGAACTTTACTCTGCATTCTGTAGTATGTGAGGAAGACTAGTCCCTCTATCCCTCCCGCTCTTCCTCCTTACAACCCAGAGCTGGTTATGGGGCGAGGCTTTCATCAGATGTTCTGAAGGTTCATTAAAACAGCTCCTGGGGTTGTTATTTCTCTTCAGCAGAGTATGAGGCCCGCTGTCTGGGGCTATCGGCAGGTTGAGAGTCTCCCTCGCCTCTCTATCTCACAGGTATCCCATGGCGGGCTCCTCTGACAGTGATGTGGCCTTTGTGGTTGGTCATCTGAGTTGTCCAACAGAAGTAAGGGGGAATGGAGTGTGGAATAACTCATTGGGACCGGAAAAGTACATGGGGCTTTTTTGTGAGAGGCTCTTTGAAATATTAAAGTTTATGAACAGATGGGACATCCCTCTGGCTTCTGGTCTGCACATGGGTGAGGAGAACTCAGAAACACACCAACACACACACACACATACACACACACATACACGGGTACACACAGTCCGTTTTACTGAGCATCAGGGTCCAGAATATGTTCCAAGTAGTTATTTCAAGTGTATGGTGCTGAATGTGCTTTATGTTCCTTTCTCTCTTTGCCTTCCTGTCTCCAGATGACGTAGCACACCTGTTTCCCTTCCTAGATTAGAGGAGCTCATGATGTGTTCTGCATTTGATTTAGGCACATCTACACTTATTCCTGTCAATGGTTTGGACACACTTGACCAGCATGGTTTACTTTTGACTGCTACTGTAGGTCAGACTTGGCTGCTGGAATACAAAAAAGCTTGTTAATTAGGCCTACCATTGCTTGCTATAAAATCAAAAGGCACATTTAGGATGGACCTTAAGTACAATTGATGACACATGTTACCCTTAGTATATTGAAGTAATGTTTGGGTACTCTTGGTGTGGCAGCATAAAGCTCAACCAGATGAAGCACAAACTACTGATGGAAGTCTTTGTATTGTGATATGTACCCCCTCCAAGGGAAAGGCTAACATTTGTTTTATCCTTTCCCTGAAGCTTTACCTAGTGAAACTGTAAGTGTTAAAGCCTTTGATGGCTCATCATTGTGAAATGCTTACTGTGCTATTCACTGTTAACTATGTGACCTCTAAAATATTAGGTTTTAAATAAAAAGTGAACGTCAGAATAGGGAGGTCACACCCAAGATGTTCAGATTACCTCATTATTCCCACCTGTGTGATTGCACCTGTGTGAGCTCACTGTTCTTGGGCCTCTGTCTGTCTTTTTTCACTGTTTTTGGGCCTCTCTCGCTCTTACCTCTCTCTCTCCCTCTAACCGCTCTCTCTCTCTCTTTTACCTCTCTCTCTTACCTCTCTCGCTCTCTCTCACCTCTCTCTCTCTAACCTCCCTCCCCCCTCTTACATCTCTCTCTTACCTCTCTCTCCCTCTAACTTCGCTCTCTCTAACCTCTCTCTCTCTTCATCTAACCTCTCTCTCTCTTACCTCTCTCTCTCTCCATCTAACCTCTCTCTCTCTTACCTCTCTCTCCATCTAACCTCTCTCTCTCTTACCTCTCTCTTTCCTGCTCCAGGAGGTTGGTGAAGTCATCACTCTTGTTCATGTAGTCAGCGTGTTTGCGTTTTTCACTGTTCAGCTCATGAACAGTGCGCCGGTGACACTTCTCAGCCAATAGGAGCTGTTCCAGCATGCGACGGTACGTGTCCTTGTGTTTCTCCTGCAGACGGTCCAGCTGGGGATCACAGAAGGACAATTATACGGCCAATATGACGGTTCAGCGAATAACCGCACTTGATTTCACGGCAGTTTCTTTCATAAAAAACTGACAACCAGATTTAACTACAACAAGAAAATACATGCAAATAAGTCAAAGACTCTGTATGTTTGTTGAGTGAGTAAGTAGGTGACTAACCTCTGCCATTGGCCGGTGGTAGACGTTATCAATGTGTGCCTGTGCGTCAGTGAGGAAGCTGTCCCTCTGCAGGGCCTGGAGGGCCGTGCCTGTAGCCGCAGAACCATAGTGGGATTGCAGGGCCTCCGAGTGCGTTTTCTGACACTGCAGGGTGTGTATGACGTCTTCCCTCGCCTGGGGATTGCACAAAAAAACATGCTCTCATAATACCCCCGGGCGAAAAAATACTCTTCATTAGATCACCATAGGACAGCTCTTCTAATACCTCCATTAGTGTTACATAACAGCATTTAAACAGGTTTTCTATTGTTTTAGTAGCCGCGACCGCCACTAGAGGGAGCTGTAGCATAGATACGATACATTCTACAATCATGCAATTCTAGACCACAGCAAGAATGATAAGAATGAAAGCATGGCTGGCAACGAGTCCCACCACAGAGGATACAAGGAAGTTACAATCCCAACCGGCACTGATTGGTTCACCTCACAGACTACTATATCGTTATGTACAACATCTTCATACATTCACCAGCACTGGTTCTGACTCACCTGGACCTCACCTTCCATGACCCCTAACAGCCGCAGAAGGTCCTCTTTAGTAAGGTTCATGATTCCCAGTGTTTGATCAACAATCTCTGAACTGTCAGTCGACCCCTTTATGTCAGAGATCACCAACACCTCCTCTTCCATTCCCTTACTGTTTGGTTGAACTTTGACCCTCAGGCTTTTTATGGGTGCATTCCGCTTTACTTCCTCTTCCTGGTTTATGTCCTGCGCCTCCTGAGGAACTTCAAGTGCCCCATTAGCCGGGCTCTCCACTCCGTTGCTTTTAGACCTCATTTTCTACCTGCATGGACAAAAATGACAGGGACAAAATCATAGTTCAATATTTGCTTTGCTCTATCTCTGCTTAGCAATAATAAATAAATAAAACTAAAATTAATAAACTACACATAATGTCAGCAGAATCAGAGATAACAGGTTTGAGAGAAGGTTTGTCACAGAGTGCGGTGTGTATGTTTGTGCGAGTGTGAGAAAGACTAACGGATACAGAGATCACAACCAAAGTGACTACTGGACACTACTCAGATTGTAAACCTCTCTTACAGTCGGTTTTATGTACTTTATAACTCTTCTTTACACCCCTTGTTCATCCTCCCCTTTTCTCCCTTCCTGACCCAAACCCATTGAATAACAGGAGGCACAGCTGCTAACATACAGAAAGATTCGGAGGTGTAGAGTATTTTCATGCATGTATCATGTTATGCTGAAAGACCAGCATGGAAAGCTGAGCTACTTTGGGTTGATGCACTGAATAGTTTGAGTATATAAGGACTAGTTCATAAGGGTCTAGTGCACAAAGGGTATGTAATTTATGTGTACGTAAACATGTCTATAATAAACGCCTAAGAGCTTAACGCAAAGCACTACTCTCCTTGCTCCTGAAGGAGCAGTGACTAATCAAACATCTACGGGCTTCTGAAGGTGAATTATGAAGGAAAGTGTTCTCCCTGTGATCCTGTTCTGGTCAGGTATGACATCAGTAGATTTATAATCACTTACAGTTAAGGAATAAATCCCTCGGAACCTCCCAGGTGATGTCATACGACCCCTAACCCCTAATTCATGTCTGAGCCATCCTGAGCTGTGCAAGCTCACAGGACAATGTGGCACATTCTCCGTCCCACGGGACTGTGATCGGGCACATCAAGATGCCAGTACCACCTCTAACTGCAGGCTTCGGGACAGTTCTTAACCTCCACCCTGAGACTGTCGACACAACATGATCCGAAGCCAGAACGGCATCACAAAGGGACTGTGCGAATAAAGCACACTCCAATACTTTCGTACCTCAATGAAACTAGATATACTGGATAGGAACACAATGGAGACCCGGAGCGAATCATGCCTGTAACAATGACTGTGTGTTTGAGATAATGTGTATGACAGCTCAACGCTCAGGGACCATGTTTGCCCTCGCCTTTAGTAGAGTCTGACTCTGAAGATTGCTGACTTCATAAAGGCGTCCTAAAAAAATTGACAAATCTGAATTGTTTCTTGGAAAACGGTCAGTGTGCAAGACCGGGTGCACTGGTTAAAATGACCTAGTAATGAGCGAAAACCCCAGCATATTTTGAATCCGGGTAGTCAGAGTAAGTTTCTTGCCCTACAGTGCATTATGTGTATGATTATATCACACAAGTCAAATCGAAGAAAACTCCATTGGTAGATTATAGCACTGCAATGCCTAAACGGTGGTAACGATTCTCACGGGGCGCCAGTACAGGGGAGAAGAAGTACCTACTCACTACTGTAAGCCCCTCCGCATAAGGGCTTCTGCTAAATACTAAAGTGTCAATGTAAAATGAGAGGCGCAGCTAGGGTTGAGGTTCCACTGTGCCTTGGTGATTAAACAACTACCGTACTGTATGTGACTCCAAAACGCCATGGGATGGGACTAAACTGACCCCAGGCCAGCATATTAATAGCTTCTGTGCTGACACCCACACTCACTACGGTTGGCCAAGTTCAAATCCCGTTGCCACTCACAATCACCTGGGGAAAGCTGATCACATCTTGGGTGTTGTTCTGGCGTGAGGAGTGTGAGCAAACAGTTTAAAACATCTCACCGTCGTGTTTACGATGAGCTTTAAGGAGGGTCACTGTGAATCAAGTCGGAATAACGCTCAACTGGCTTTCCATGGATGACTCAACATGGGGTTAAGAGGTCAGAGAGGAATCAGTCAAGATCTATGACGAGTACCCCTTTAAAGCATCTACTAAGATACTTTCAAACTAAACTCAGAATAATGTTGTAAACTCTTGTTTAGGATATAATCTGGAAGACATTCCCAACATTTGTTGCTGAATTACAAATATACTTGAAATATGTGTTGAGTAGGTAAACTATTGTGTAAGCCTCTCCACTGGATTATTGTTGATTTATTAGTAAAAGTCTGACTGTTAGTTGAACCATCAAAGCCCAACATTTACATGAAACTGAGGTAGGTAGATAAATAGCGGACTGGACACTTTTCAAACAGAACAGTTCAGGATTATGATCTTTTACTCCAATTTCACCCGGGTCTGTGATAACAAGACCGTCTGTATACTTAACTCATTCCAATATTGTGCTTTCTGTTAAATCTCAATCATATTCCTACCGCCTGTGCATCCGTTTCAGCTGGATGGTTTGCAACTGTTGTGTTTGAAGTGAATTCTTAGAGGGCAAATGGGGATTCCAAAGCAACGTGGCCTCTAAGCCTCACATTCCAGTCCTGCGTGCTGCATTCTCTTCTTCCAAGATAGCAGAAGGAGCTGGTCAATGGGCCATGATCCCTCTCTGGGTACCCCTGACCAGAATGACCCCACAGGCATGGAATCTATGCCATCTGTAGTGTTGCTGGCTGCCAGGCTACCAGGGCCCAGCGATCTGTAGAGCCTGGGACTAAAGTCAGACTGAGTCCCACACAGCAAGGCCAAACCCCGGCGATCGTGGCCAGCTGGCATTCAGTGTATTTATAAGTTCCCTGGACCCGACACATGCTTCTGATGCATGCAAGAGGAAAAGGGAGCCCTGTCACTTCAGCCGTGGTCAGCAAGAGAACAGATGCCATTCAAGGCCAATGCTTTTGTTTCATCTGCAGTGCGCGCTGCAGACTTCAGAGTCCCACTACTTTAGGCTGGGACAGAACTTACTGGTGTTGCTGTCATGTGAGACCTGTCAGTGCTTCTCCAAAGGTCCCTCCCAGAATGCATACCTTCAAGGTCCTGATTTGGCCTGTGATGTCACTTGTGGGAGACATAGTATAGCAGGAGAGCAGCTGTAGGGATATCAGGGGCCCACCGAAGTCTTTGGAAATGTGAATGGTTTGATAGAGGGAGTTTGGTATAGCCGGCCAGGCTAGGAACCCAATGCAACTAAATATGGGCTGGGAATTGTGCCTCAGCTTGAAGGACTTAGTTAACTAATCCCAACAGCAGACACTGATAAAATGCCATGGGATCCCAATGCTCGTCTGTCTTAGAAAGGAAAATATGACTTTGCAAAAATGTAAATAAGCATAAGGTTTAAATCAAACTTGACTTGTTTTTCAAAGTTACTGTTAATGTAGTGCTACAAATTGGTCGGTCTCAGCTTATGCAGATACCTTCCTCTGCACACAAACAGTGACCTTTCACGGTCTGACCAAATAGACATATTCCAGAGACAAGTTGAGTTACTGCAACTGATTCCACCCGCACACAGTACACACATTTCTTGATCGGTGTTGTATCACAAAGATACGTATGGAATGTCTGTCATACAAAATAGATGTATTTTTTACTTTAATTGTTAATACTCAATGACATTGTCTTGGGCGACACATCCCATGCCCTTTGGCTCCAACGTAGGTATTTCATTCAACCATATAAGGATCTCTTAAGAAACAAGGCACTTTTGGGGGTTTGTGGCTAAGAGATGACGATGCACCCGACAAGACACAGAGTGCCTGGATACAGCCCTTGGCTGTGGCATATTGGTATCATAATCTCTTGACCCATGTAATTACAACAATGAAGAAGTTGTGTTTTGTCACATCCATGTTACACACATGACAATAAGCCCTTAAGGCTCTTACCACACGGTTTATAATGTATTCATACTCAAAATATCTAACATCTGATCAGATATAGTCATCCTGATTGGGTATACTCCTCGTCAGCTTGAATTATACTTTTCATCACGGCCGAGATACAGTCATCCTGATTGGGTAAACCCCTCGTCAGCTTGTATTATACTTTTCATCACGGCCGAGATCCAGTCATCCTGATTGGGTAAACCCCTCGTCAGCTTGTAGTATACTTTTCATCACGGTAAATGTGTAGGTCTTTAGTATGCTCAATCATTTCCATAGAGTTTTACATTGGCTTGTTAGAGGCATTCCACGAAGTATTAGGGCCATCAATCAAGGTGGCATCTCGGAAGGGCGCGTCTCGAGCTATCAATATCTGCAAGTTTACACAAAATAATCTAGTGCCTTGGGTCTTCTTTGACACGTTTTTAGAAAATGCAGTGTAGAGCTTGGAACATATATAAATACAATTCTAATTCAATGGAAATGAATATGCAAATCAAGATAAGTCTATCTAGCATTTTTATTCTTTCTCTCTTGTGATGTAAACAAGCCCTAAGACCAAATATACACAGCATGTACATAGTTCCAAACTCAACTGGTTCGGGTAGTAAATCGTGTCTTTTGACCTATTGAGGCAGGAACAAGGAGGAGTCTTACAGTATCTGTAACTGGACGCCAACCAATCAAGCAACACATTCCTTCAGTATCGTGACACTGGTCATCATGTTAAAAAAGGAGATCCTATCTAGGTCATCGGTAGTGTTCAGAATGTTTCTTGGGTGTCATATGGATGCTAGAACTTTGACAGACTCTGATACAGTACATACAGTAAGCTGCAGCATGTTTTGAGAAGAAAGTAATTGATAAGCAAGAGCAAATGTTAATTGCTTTGTGTATTGTAAAAAATAGCATACATTTTATTGGGGCAAGTGAAGTCTGACGTTGTAAAGAAAAAAATACAAACTTTGGCTAGACTGGAAGTTCACTGTGTCGAAAAAGATTTCTGGCAATAAGATTATCTATTCATACAGGTAGAGTGTCTATAGGTCTAAACACAAATAAACAAATGGTCTACTTTGGACATATCTCGGCAGGTAGTTGAACTGCGCGTGCTCAATAAACATGACATTAAACCACATGGATGAAATGTCATGAACCTCTCACATTGCTGAAAAATGTTCACATTAAGCCTAACTGGAGTCTGTCCCACATATAAGCTCCAACAGTCCATCAGTACAGACATTTGGGAACCCAGAATTCAAGCGGATAAGGCCCCTGTCTCTGAACAGTGGAGCGGTCTGCAAATATTATTCAAATTGGTGACATCACAGAATAGATGGAATTCTCCAGCAGCCCATCATGATGTCACTTCCCCTGAGTGAACCATGAAAAACGCAGCCTGTTTGAGATCACTAATTACAGTGCGTCTATCGACAGGGGAATCTAAACTCACCCAATCTAAACTGTAAAAAAAATAAAACAGGTTGTCTGTGATTTTCCTTTAAAACACGGAAAGGAAACAAGCACCCATTCTATGTACCTAGAAGGTCTGCGAAACATCCGCAACATTCAGGACTCAGGGTCAAGGGGGTGGCTCGTGTCAGGGACAGCTGTTGCTGGGTTTCACAACCAGGTCTTAAGCATAAACTGAATACCAGTCAAATTGACAGGGTTAGCGGTGTGAAGCAAATTCTTTTTTATTCTATGTCTATAATCTGAATACTGCACTCCAGTGACCCCCGGGAATGTAGCAACCAGCTCTAACCTACCCCCTCTGTCTGGGGCCATAGTATACATGGTTTTCCATCCCTTGTCCCTAGAGAGCTGTCATCCAACATGTTTTGCTCCAACTCCAGTCTAGTACACCAAATTATCTTAATACACTGGTATAAAGTCTCAGACAGGTTGGTTTCAACTTGGGTTGCATAGGCTCTCCAGAAAACAGGACCGGAGAAGCCTAGTAAAGCATGTCTACTTTGTAAAACAATGTCCTTTCAGAATATCAGAACAGTTGGACCGTTCAGTTGGCTCATGCAAGGCCAGATATTTTCATAAAGGGCTGTTGGCAATGCTCTGCATAATGAACACCATTTAACTTCTACGTTTTCTTTCCAATATCTATCTCTCTTTCTCTCTCCATGTACATATATTTATACTTAGCCTGCTGCGTAAGAGTACGTAGCCTAAATGTCATTGCATTGCCATACTGGCTATGAATGTCCATTTACGTTTTTTGCCATGTTGTCAAGGGAAAGACAACCTGGTTGATAAACATCACAGTGGAGTTGAATCTGTTTTCCAATCTTCCACTGCTGGAAGTATTCCATTACCTCACGGCTTAGCCATGTTCTTCCCATATCAATGATCAAACGTTATGCAGGTTCATCATAATGTAGTAAGATTAGGTGTTCTGAGGCGACGGGCAACCTCAGTGGAGAAGGAGCCGTTTGAGTATGCAAATATCACCTCAGCACCTGTGCCACTGCTGTGAATCCATTCCTTAACCGGGTGACACGTCTGACTCGATAACCAAGATTGTTCTCACATTGTAAAAGGCGGGACCCGTATTTGAACAGTGTCGTTCTTATTTCAGGTATGTGAATGTACTGTGTTGACCACTGGCAGAAAACCTTCACATGTAAAGTTATCCTGTCACACAAACATTTTGAAAGGATCTCCTTTTCCCTGACCTGGACGAGGTGCCAAAAATTGTTCCAATCCCTCGCTTTCCTCTCTGTATCTACCGTGATATAATGAAGTACTCATTCATACCGTCTGGAGAGGAAGCCACCAGCTCTATAATCTCTTCTGGTGCTTGTCAGCACCATGAGCACAAATGAAAGAGATAGGTGCTTGGAGATGGATGACAGTAACCCTAAAATATGCCAGTAACACATTCCCTCTCAAAATGAGATATATTACATGTTTAGTTTTGGCTCCTTTAGACTATGTGAAGCACAAAATGCCATGAAAAACAAGATCCCAATGTACATACTGCACTTTCTATTAATCATGGCCTGGTGTGAAATAGTTCATTTGACATGATTAAAACAAATCCATGACGAGGTAGAAACGATGCAGTTTTCACAATAATATTGAGCCTCTCTAGACAAGATATGGAAAAGAGATCTATTTCCCAACGTACAAAGGAATCTGGATTAACTGTTCCTTATCCACTCGCCTTAATGTTTTAGGAGAACGTGATTTGTATGGATTACGCTGTCAGCTCAAAGTCCTCTGGAAGTTCTTATGAGTAAAACCCTAAATCACTTTGTTTTTGCACAACAATGACAAAGGAATAATTTGGTGATTTATAGTAAAAGATCAATTCATTACTCGCTGGAGTTTGCAGTGCCAGTATCTAGCTCCTTGAAGTTAACTTTTCTACCTCTTGAGGACTTTCAAAAGAGTTTTGCTGTCTTAAACCATATAATAAATGTGAGAATATTTGAATGCATTGTGAAACAGATAATATCATCTTAATTCACACATTGCTTTGGGACCTATAGAACCACTGTGCAGAACAGCACTGATATATCCCAGCTTCACTAGTAACAGTTCTTTCTGCATTTCAAACTAATATCACAAGCATTTTGGATGATTAGCTGGCTCTTGCCAGAGCAATGTCACATGACTTTTGAACTTTCCGCATTGTGTAAGGAGAGGTGAAACACGCCTTCCCAGGGGTACACAGTGTGGACAGTTATCAAGTGTGTCTCACCTATTCCTTCTGGTCCCCAGGTTCGGTTTACAGTGGTGCTGAAGGTAATCCAACAGGAGGGACTCCGTTTGTATGTCAAAGTCCTTTTGGAGAGCTCCTACTACTCCTGTTCAGCAGCAACGCTCCAGACGGAATACCATGCTCTCACTTCTCCCCAACTAGGATTCTAGGTCAAGAAGAAATGCTCCAGCAAAGATGAAATGCTTCTCGCATGATCTCTCTCTCTCTCTTTTCCCCCTCCCCCCTCATGCAAACACTCTCTTTTAACTCCCCTCCCTCCTCCCCTCCTATGCATACACTCTCTTTAAACTCCTCTCCCTCCTCATACAGGCGCTCTCTTTAAACTCCTCACTCTCCTCCTCTCCCCAACCACTTCTTATACACTCTTTTAGAACATCTCTCCCCTTCCCCTTCCTCTCCCCTCTTTACATACACTCTCTCCCCAAACTCCCCCCTTCTTGCTCTCTCCTTCACTTTCCCCTTTTAATTCATCTGCAAGTCAGTCAAAGAGATACACCCTTTGAGGAGTCAGTCGGAGAATGTTTGTGGCAGAGAGAGAATGTAAGCGAGTGAGGGCAATACTAAATAAAGCCTTGACAGACTAAAGAGGCACACAATTCCATTCCCTCTTGCACACTGTTTGAAAGAATCCGTTGCTCAGCGGGGAGAGAGAGGTGTAACGGCGTGATGTCCTTTGTCAGACGTCCAGGTCTTTTCAGTTACCCCTCCTCTGTCCCCACTCTTTCAGTGTGGATACAGAGGCTTAAAGCAGTGGCCTATATTTAACCGCTTTGCCACAGTCACTGTGAGCCGTTAGCAGGTGAAGCCGTCCGGTTTAAAGGCTGTGGCCTGGCTGGCTCCCTGACTCCCTCCTCTACTTGTGACAGCTGACAGCTACTATGCCACTTCTCTCTCCCGTGCTGGGGAAGTCCAGCTCAGCCGGCTACCACTACCCACCCCAGAATCTGGATTAAAGACGTTGGGTCGAGCCAGTTAGAACCACCAGGCTCCTCGGGACTTTCACAGTTAGACTGCTCAATGCCCGGCTCGCTCGCGAAAAAACTAGCTAAATTAGTTTGCAGAACTAAATGTGTAGTACAGTATTCTCTGTACAGTGTCAATGGGCACGGTTTCAGACAATGTTAGGTCATTGGGGGTGTTTTACTGCTGGTAGAGCCTCTCATCCAATGGATGAGAGACTGAGAGCCACATGAGGGCCTAAAAGCAGTCTGATGTCTCTTAGTCAACGCAGTCACTAAGTAGAAAAAAAAAATACATGAATAGCACCACAGTCATGACCAAAATACACTATAGTCATCCACTCCTTTGTATCTCATGCGATGCGCCAGATAACTGAGTAGCCTTGAAACGCTTTGTGATGTTTGCACAGTCACAGAACAAACCCGCGCACGCTTATACTTACACAGAGGGAAACTCTCTGCAGGCTTCTCAGACAATCTTCCCCAGATTCTCTCGTGTGGCAATGAGGTGCTCTTACTAGGTATTGACCTGTGTTCTGTCACATCAACTTCAGTGCAGTTCTTGACACTTGACAATACAAATAACACACTGTGCAGTGGCATTGACATAGTGAAACACCCCAGTTACTGGACAGTCCCTGTCTTCTGTGCATTATGTCATTTCGATGGAACATGTGGTATTGAGGAACATGCATCCCCGCTGAGGTCATCACAAGTGTATGTGGATTGACCGGCATCCTTCCCACACCCAGATGAAGTAATGCGGTCGGGCCCAAATGAAGAAGGCTTGTTGTTACATCAGTTTGTATTCATATCCTTGAGACGGTGATCTGTTTTCAGAGACTCAGCACACTGGTGAGAAACTCCATCTTAGGGTAGATTGCTGCTAATTTCCTGTAATACTGACACGTTCCCAATAACATGCGTAAATAAACATCACACAGAATGAATAGGAGCAACCAAATATCGAAATCAGATAGGTGACAGGTCATAGCTTACTTGGAATAACTGAAGCAACCTTGTGTTTATGAACTTGGATTTTAACTTTTACGATGTCGATACCATGCCAAGCTGGGCACCAAAAGGTCAAGGCTTCAGTGACTATATCCCAAGCATATTTTCCTACCTGTCCTTATTACACAAGCAGCAGCGCCTAAGCAAGTATGTTAGAAGAGCCCGACCCAACAGAACCGTCACCTATACAGTGACGCTAGTCACCCTTAGTAACACAATGTCACTTCACAGCTCTCTTTTGTTCCTCTGTGTTACGTGGGCTAAGAAGCCCTGCCTGTAGAAAGAGCCACTGCCCTTATGAGGTCTCTGTTTGCCGGCCGGCCAATACGTCATACCTTCAGCAACATGCTTATTCAAGACAATAGGGAAACATGTTGCTATTGGGCTACTGCCTTTATCCAAGACCTTAGAGCACTATTTGAATCTGGTGAATCCTCTCCTACAAAACAACATTTATGTGACAGAGGATTAAAACAGATATGCTGCTTAGGCTTCAAAGTACACTCAGTGACCAATTAGGTAAAACACCCTGTTAACAAATAGGTATTGCATCTCCCGACAACGAGTCACATGACTGTGGCTTGCAATACAAAGCAGGCAGACAGGCTTTGAGGTAACTGTTTGATTCAGTTACTGATAAGTAACTAATTCTTATATACTGAAAGTTGCATGATCGTTGTGAGCGTGTTCTTGTCCGCCACCTAGTGGGGAGTTGCAGGTAGTACAACTGCGACCAAGTCTGATAGAAAAGGATGTTCTTAAAGGATATAGAAGCAAGACCAAAAGCTTGCAGTACTCCTTTTTCAATATATGAGATAACTGAAAGTAGGCGTGTGAATATGTTTTGCCTAGACCTAGTCACTTATTTGAGAATGCAACACTGTTCAATAGGGTGATACATATCAAACATGACACAGTTTCATGTACAGAGCGCATGTATGAAGGTCCAAAACATGTAGAAAAAAACGAGTCAGGCACGACTGACCGTAAAATGGTATGTCAGCCAATCGGCTCTGTGTGAATCACCCAGTTTATCTGCCAGTAAGCCCTTTACCTATAATTAAAGTAAAATGTGCAGATTGTATGTATTCTGTTTCTGAATGTTTCGTTTTTTTTACCATATCAGCACTAAGTAAAATTCCAAGTATGTGGAATGACAATGTACTTATGAAGGTGATTCTAATTTAAATGCAGGGTAACACATTGACCTGTGACTTGAGAAACTCTTGGCAACTCTATATGTGAACTCTGATTTTCAATGTAATAAAACCACTCAGAGAGTCACAAACCAGTCACATTCTTTTAATTCCTATATAGATATGCTTGACCACTTACTCACAAGAGTGATACGTGAAGATGGTGTCCGGCGGCTAGGTTTAGTGCAGTCAATCACAACCTGGATAAATACCGTAATTCCCAGTATAAAACCTGCACCGCTTATTAATCGCCCCATTAATTTTATAGCATTGTATGTATACAAAACCGAGTATTAACCGCACCTATATATAAACGGCATTTGCCCGAATAATTATGGCGTTAGGGTTAGGGTTAGAAATACGGTAATAGAACACTAGATAAGATAAAGTCATAGAGCCCCCTATACCTCAAAAGGGAGCAATTTGGCAGCCATCTTACTTGGGATCTGTTCTAAACCAGCTACAATACAAAAATATGTCATGGTCTTTATAATGGTTATTTATGTAAATAACAATAACTTTATAATGGCTATTTATGTAAATAACAACTCCCGTTTATATTAGTGAGCACACAATAACAGTACTTTTCAGAACATTAACAACAAATACAATTGCAACACTTTTCAAAGAATAATTTATTAATTTAAGAATACAACTTAGGTATATGTTATTTAATGTAAGAATACAAGACACAAATTAAAACTTTAACTACAATGCAAATTCACAAGTGGTTAAAACTAAAGTATGATTGAATAGTTGAGATCCCTTCAGAGAATGGTCAGTCTACTTCAAATTCCCTTACTGCCCTTGGAAAATAACGTTTTTTTGTGAGATTATTTCCTAGACACTGGCCTTGTTGACAGATGTCCTAGACCTTGGTAATATGACGTTATCAAAACATAAATAATTTTTCAACAAGCAAGGAGAGAAGAGAGAAGCTGTGATTGTCAATTCCATGCTGTGTCTTGATAACGTGTTCTCCCATTCTGAAGGTATCTTGGGCACCCAGCTCTTCTTTAACAGATACCGGGACATTTAAAAGATGGCACATTCCTTTTACAGATTTTGTATCCATCGGTCTCCAGATGTTTTTTTCTGTTCTCTGTTATGATCACTGCTACACACCCAGGGGATGGAATAACCAGACCTCCTCTGTTCTTTTTTGAAAGAAGGTCAAATTCATCATACTGTTTTCTCTGGCCAACTGTCCGATTTACTTCCCTGTATTTTAGGCCAGCGTTTGGGCTTTTAAAGACTCGATTTTGGTTGCAGAACATTTATTTTTGATTGCTAAGAAAAAAGGTTTTGCTCTCAACATAGTGTACCACCATATAACCCTCACAGACCTGGCGAGAATGCGCCTCAAAGTCCGTGAGTCTGGACATCGAGATTGTCCCCTATTAGTACTTTATAGCTAGTACAGTCCCCTAAACGTAGCAAGGGTACTGTACTAGCTTACAAGTACCATAACTAGCGTACTCTAGTAAATGGAGGGCAGAGTTGCTAGGCTACCATTTAGTGGTGAAAAACTACTCGACGTCGACACATGCTAATTACACACAACAATAACGCTATTTCACAACGTTTGAACACGATGTAATTGCACATAGCCTGTTGGTTTGCAACACTGATTTATCATTTGCATAATTATAAATCAGGACGAAGACCGTCCATTTAAAAACAGTTTACGGTACTTGCGGCTAGCTTTCTTGTTAATTGATTTAAAACAACATAACTGATGTATGTTATCTATTTGCTCTTCTACTATACTATTGTTGACGTATGCAAAGTGATTCCAGCAGCAACAGTCTTTTTTTGGAGCAAGTTGCTGGTGCACATAACACCATGTCTACAGCTAAGTGGCATGAGTTTTCCGAATTAGTCCCTGGTAAGATGGCGGACCTTTTGGGACGGAACAAAAAACTGCATCGCCCTGCTATGCTTTATGTCTACGGTTTCACGTGCGTGCTCTTAACTATTTGTTACGTAGTACCACGTCTCATGCCAGCTACATTTAAATATCATAAGATTGGGTGCAATGTTGTCGATTGAGGCTTGGTTCATGGGCGACTCTGACGAAGACCAGAGGATGCCTCATAAACGAAGCCCAGACGAACCTGTATCTTTGGAGGAGTTAGGAAAGCTTGGAGTTTTCTATTGGAAGGTATTTACTTAGCTAGCATGCTAGAGTGCATGGGACACCAACTTTAGTTTATTCAAGAGAAACGACTCGGCTATAAAGTCACGTGTGGAATGACTGAACCTTTAGTTTATGTAACTAAACAATTACAGTAGACCTTAACGTATTACAAATGATTTCATAAGTATGGAAAATATGCTACAAAAGAATGCACAAGTGTCTTGTTGTTTCGTTCACGTAACTGACCTAGCAAAACATTGACTGTTTTATTGTATCGTATGTCCCAGTTAGATGCAGATAATTATGAGACAGACCCTGTGCTGGAAAAAATCCGGAAAGACAGGGGCTACTCTTACTCCGATATAATCACGATTCACAAGGATAAACTACCCAACTACGAAGACAAGGTAAATTCAACTAAGTAGTGAAAAAAGGACCACTGAGAACGATTTTTCGCTTCTACCCCGTAATAACGCTCCCTAGCTCCACTCACCGGCCACTTCATTAACAAGGTGTTTTTACCCTCAGAATTATTTATTTTTAAATTACACCGCTCCCTGTAAACTCAGCAGTTTCAGAGAGGCTGGAACCACCACATCCACATCACACGGCTTCCCCATTTTAATGTTAAGTCAAAATTGTAACTAAACCTCTTGACCCTGTAAGCATTCTGTATATGTTGATTTGCATGCACATGCCGCTTGGCTGTTTATGTTAACGGGTGAGTTTATATTGCACTTCACAAACGCATTATTCAAAAGTTTCCTGTCCACAGCTGAAGATGTTCTTTGAGGAGCACCTCCACCTAGATGATGAGATCCGCTACATCCTGGATGGCAGGGCCTACTTTGACGTGAGGGACAGGCAGGACCGCTGGATCAGAATCTTCATGACCAAGGGAGACCTGATCACTTTACCTGCAGGCATCTACCACAGATTCACTCTGACTGAGACAGTAAAGCTCCATTTCTCACTTCTCTGTCCCATGTCCTAAGTTACATACATCCTGAAGTAATCAGGGTAGAGTGGTGCCCAGGAAAGGACGTAACCAGTGTTAAGTACTACCATGACCCCAAACAGGAACACTGCTATTTTAGGCTATTTGTGTACACAACCTTTGATGCCTCAACATTGGGGGTGGGGCTGTATAAAAAGTGTTAGCATTTATAAGTGTTAAAACCAACATCCAAACAAATTCCATAATAAAAGCTGGTAATCCCACTATGCTTTTCCATTATAGTAATGTTACATTTTAGGGCAATGTTGGTCTAGCAATGAACTCTGAGGGCAAGTACGTATATCTCAATCTTATTGAAATTAATTTATATTTTCAATGTTGTTTCAGAACTACACTCAAGCCATGAGACTGTTTGTGGGAGAGCCAGTGTGGAAAGCCTACAATCGTCCAGCAGATGAGTTTGAAATTCGGCAGAAGTATATCAAGGGTCTCTCATGCATTTAAGAACATCAGGTGTTATTGAATATGTAATTATAGAATCTATATTGTCAGAAACTATGAGCAATCTAACAGTACTGGGTTATGAATTTGACTTGGATTATAAAAAGATGAAACTAAATGCTTTTTTACCCAGTGGGTTCTACAAATATCAATGCATTTTATTTCATACATTTTGAGTTTTATAGGTATTTTCCTAAAGCCTCTTTCAGTAATCTACTGAAAAGTAAACTACTCTTCGTCCTTCTTTGTCCCAATAAACAGTATGCATGTCTTAAAAACAATGGTCATTAAGGTCATACAACAATATATTTATTTGGATAAACAAGGATTTTTTATCCAGAGCATTACAATCCACTTAAAACCAAACAAAATCATAAACAGTGACATAGATTATGATAATTTAAGAAAAGGCATTGAATATAATGTTTTACAAGTAATATTTTTCCTATATACATCTTAAAAATTAGAACAATTTTTACATTCCTTTTGTTGATAAGGGTGTGTATCCTGAACAAGCAACGTTACAGAAGATCTCTACCTGTTTCACAAAGTAACAGATCTTGGTAAAGAAACATGATTTTAGATTAATTTACATAGGTTTTAAAGGTGCACTTCAGAGCATTAATATTACAGCCTATTTTTGAAAGTGGTCATGAGTCAAAACATGTCCCTGTTTTTTTTTTGTACAACGTTAGCAGTTGTATACACCATCGTCCTTTTCCTATATGTTACAGCAGGCGATTTGAACAGCGTTACGAATCCGGTTTATACAATGGTGCAAATGTATTGTGCTTATGTGTTGGACTACACCTTCAAACAAACAGGAACACATCTAAAAACATTGTACTTCACGTACTCTCATCCATATCCTCTCTGCATTCACGCAATTGACACAAGTCAGACAATCTTTATAATTTCTTGCACTACTAGTATGGAGTGGTGAGTGGATTTGCCTCCATGGAGAGTACAGTAGTGTGCCCGCTGTGGAGTCCAGGCTGGTTAATGCCCAAGCTGTTTAGTGTTTACCAACCTGAGGACCAGGCCACTGCATCCCCAACGGTGATCCCCAGTCCTCATGATCTCCCAGGATGCTTTTACACCAGTTTGAGGCACTGTGTATTGAAGCTGTCCCCCTCTCGGCACGCCACCGACTCCAGCAAGGCCTGCTTCTTCTGAGTGGAGCGAGACGACTCCAGCTCGTACATGGTGGTGAGGTTAAAGAGGACGCTTTCGTGAAGGTAGAGGGCAGGATCTTGCTGCACCAGGCCCTCCAGTTGTCTCAGGGACTCCTTAAGACGCCCCAGGTACAGCAGGCACACCGCTGCATTGTTATTGGCCTGTACGAGAAAGGAAGGTTATTGGCCAGTACAGGGGAGGGAGGAAGGTTATTGGCCAGTACAGGGGAGGGAGGAAGGTTATTGGTCTGTACGAGAAAGGAAGGTTATTGGCCAGTACAGGGGAGGGAGGAAGGTTATTGGCCTGTACGAGAAAGGAAGGTTATTGGCCAGTACAGGGGAGGGAGGAAGGTTATTGGCCAGTACAGGGGAGGGAGGAAGGTTATTGGTCTGTACGAGAAAGGAAGGTTATTGGCCAGTACAGGGGAGGGAGGAAGGTTATTGGCCTG